>JAVTVY010016587.1:0-62588 GCA_036873755.1 Hanleya hanleyi | reverse complement strand
TATCAAAGCAAACCTTTTATTACATCAGTGCCATTTTCCTCCTTTGGAGATCCCCTCTGCAATAGAAATTAACTCCCTTGACTGACCGCTAGGTGGCGTGCTTCCGCGCATGCGTCTTCCTCTTTTTCCCTACTGCAGTGACGTTATAGACGTGCCTTTGATGGCCGCAGCGTGAGGGGAGGATGGGTTGGGTAGATCCGATGTAATAAAAGGTTTGCTTTGATAAAAAACACAAACATTGTTTTTAAATGTTTCCTGTTTTCTTCTCAAAGCTTCACTTTTATTACATCAGTGCCAGACTCCCAACGGAGGCGGTTGGGACGCCGGTCATCTCATTTCGCATAGTGTGAAGCACGCCCTAGCCCATAGGGAGTATCCTGATAAATTCCCTTCTTAAGTGTAAGATGTAGGGAACTCACAGGGAACAGGTGAGATGGTGAGCTGGTGGTAAAGAACCGACCGCAGTCCCGTCATCTACTCTATCCCTCGCCACGGGAGGGCGAGGTATGCCCTGTCATCACTGTGAAGTCCCTTCCTCTTGCACGTGGATATAGTTGTATGACTTACCGAGGTAAGGGAAGTCTTGAACTTGACACCGCTGCTCCCCCCCTTTCTTTGAGCTGCTAACGGATTACACGTTGTGCTGCAACTAATGGTCCTAATGCAGCTACCCCCTCAGCCTGAACTGACAGATCACGTAAATAATGATCAGCAAAAGTCGAATTTGAACGCCAGGCACACGAGGCGGTAATTTCATCAACGGAAAGGTTTCGCCACAATGGCCATGACGCAGAGAGGGCTCTAATCTCATGGGACGAAACGGTAGACAGCAGTGGAGGGGTAACAATAGCCAATGTGTAAGTCCAATGAATAAGTCTTTTTAACCAGGAAGCCACTGTATTCTTGGTAATGTCCGATTTAGCTCCTGGTTGTAGAGAGAGGAATAGTAGCCGTCGACTACCTCTATTGGGGTCCGTTCGTAGAATGTAGTGACGAATGGTACGAACAGGACATAAAAGTCTATCTTGGTCTAATGACTCGTCTAAAATATTTGTCAGTGCCGGGATCTCATAACGGCGTTGTATGCAAGGTCCCGGGCATGTAGTCTCATTTTTGGCTATGAACTCTGGTATGGTTCTGAACGATATACGAGTCCACCCATCAGTCCATCTTAGAGAAGCTCTTTCTAAAGCATGGAGTTCAGAAATCCTAGTAGTAAGAGCGAAGGCCATGAGAAAAGCTGCCTTGAACGATACTGCTCTGATGCTTGCGTCGGCTAATGGTTCAAAAGGCGGTCGGAGCAGGGCACTAAGGACTACACCCAAGTCCCACTTCGGTAAAAGTTGACGAGTACGACGGGCTTGTAAGGCAAAGGATTTAATAAGAGCTGCAATGTTGGCGTCTTGCCCAATTTCAATCCCTGCCGTTAAATGAAGAACTTTACTAAGTGCTGATCTGTATCCTTCAATAGTGGATGGCTGGAACCGTCTGTCATGTTGAAGGTGATATAGAAAGTCAGCAACTATTGGAATAGTGGCAGAGTAGGGAACGTAGTTACGGCTGTTGCACCACTCCACGAAATACTTCCACTTTGACTGGTAGAGGTGTGTGGTTGATTCTCTGTTTGCACCAACCATAGCCTCTGCAACCTCGCTTGAAAAGCCTTCCGCTGTGAGTGACTGCTTGATAGCCTGCACGCGTGAAGATTGAGCCACTCGGGGCGCTGGTGATATACTCCTTGACGATGTTGACTGAGTAGTGACCACCACGCTGGCAGCCGCCGAGGTGTGTCTGTTAATAGTTGTACTAGATGAGCGAACCAGGGTCGATGAGGCCACCATGGAACGATCAGAATGATTATGCAAACATGGTCCTGGATCTTCTGAAGCACTGATTGGATGAGCGCCAGTGGCGGGAATGCATAAGCTATCAGATTGTCCCAACTGATTGACAAGGCATCGATTGCATGGGCCTGCGGATCGAGTACTGGGCTGACGTATAATGGAAGCTGGGTGTTGTGTCTTGTTGCAAACAGATCGAGATGCGGCTGTTCCCAGATGATCGAGATCTGTTTGAAGACATCGGGATGTAGACGCCATTCCGTCTGTAAAATCCGATCGGGTCTGGACAAACTGTCTGCTATCACATTGAGCCGACCCGGGATGTGACGTGCACGAATGTGACAGTGGTTCTGTTGAGTCTCTAGAAATAGTTCGAGTGTCTTCAGGAACAAAGGGTGAGACTTCGTGCCGCCCTGTTTGTTGATGTAATGCACCACTGTGCTGTTGTCGCATGCCACTAGAACAGATGATAGATGAAGATGATGCCGCCAGTGACGTAGTGCATGAAGGATGGCCAACATTTCCAGGATATTGATGTGGAGACTGGATTCCTGCTGTGACCATCTTCCGGATACCTGTAGATCTTCCATATGAGCCCCCCATCCCGTCAGTGATGCGTCTGTGAAGAGGTGATGGGCTGGGCGAAATGGATGTAGCGATACTCCTGACATTACGTTGTAGCGGGACTGCCACCAATGGAGGTACTGTCGAAGATGATGTGGAACAGGTATTCGCGGATTGAAGCTGAGTGAGCGAAGATAAGGATGAAGATGAAACTGCAGTGGACGAAGATACAGTCTGCCGTGCCGTGTCAAGTCCTGGGCGGAGGTTAGAAGGCCTAGAAGAGCCTGCCACTGCTGTAACAACCGGAACGGAGATGATAAAAAGGCGTTGATTTGTAGCTGTATCTTGGTCCACCGATCCTCTGGAGGCAGGGCAATCGCTCTCTCCGTATCGAACATTGCTCCGATGTATTTCCGTTGTTGCGCTGGAGACAACTCCGACTTGTCTGGATGGGGTATGAATCCCAGTTGTCTGAGTACCTCTAGAGCAAAGCTTGTCTGGGAAGAGAGGACCGCCGGATTGGGTCCCCACAGTAGAATATCGTCTATGTAGGCCTCTATATTGACGCCCCGAAGATGGAGATATGTGACGACTGGGTTTGTGATTCTCGTGAAGCACCATGGGGCGACGGAGATACCGAAGGGGAGGACCTGCCATTCGAATCTTCGTTTGCCTACTGTGAATCGCAGATAACGCCGATGAGATGGGAATATGGGGACATGGAGGTAGGCGTCCTGCAGATCGATGGATGTCATCCATGTGCCCGGAAGTAGACGGGACCGAAGTGACGGGATAGTCGCCATCTTGAATTTCGGTGGTGGGGCTAGACAGTCTCTGTTGAGTCGACGCAAGTCTATTATCATGCGCAGCTGGCCCGAGTCCTTCTTCGGGATGACAAAAACGGGACTGTAAAAACCGGGTGAATTCTCGCTCGGAGGAAGTTCCCGTGCTGCGCCCTTGTCGATGAGTATTTGCACCGACGTCAACAAAGTCTGCAAATGTTCTGACCGAACTGGGATCCGAGATGGCTTGGGATGAGCGATGAGACGAGGATAATGTTGAAACGTCAAACGGAAACCGTCTCGAAGGGTACGTTTTACCCATGCGTCTGGTGAGATGAAGTCCCAGTTCTCCCAGAAAATTTGCAGGCGGCCGCCTACTACTGGGTGGTGAAATTGGTGAAATTGTGGAATGCTGTAAACGTTTAATGGGGAAATGATAGGATGATTTGGTGGACCATGAGCGAAGTCAATCCCGACGTTTTCCACCTCTTCCTTTGTTGGAGGACTGGTGTTGCTTGCCGAGGAACTTTGGTCGTCCTCCACCCTGTTGCTGGTTAAAGGGACGAAAATCTTCCTGATGATATTGCTGGAACTTCTGTCCCTTTTGCCACTTTGTAGGCTTTCCGAGCGAACCCTTGTGCTTGCCATACTGACGGTTGGAGCCACGCTTGCCGGATGAAGCCATACGAGAATATCTCTCCTCTCTCATGTCTGGTACGCACTGGCGGACCGCTCCGTTGAAGAGGGTTTCCGATGCCAACGGTTGTAGCATGAGCTGACGCTTCGCTGATTCAGGAACATCTGTTCTCGCCAGCTTCAGGTAGGTTGATCTTCGAGCATGGATTATGGATGAGTAAGAGAAGACCATATTTTCCATAATATGGGCATTAGCTCGGTCCAGAGACTCTGTGAAACCCTGCAGGAACTCGAGTTCACTAGATGATATTTGAACCGAATGATCTTTACCACGTCGCAGATCGATGTCGTTGAGCATCTTAGTAGACGCTGAAATGAGGCAATCTGCATATGAAGAAATTCTATGTTGGTTCAGTAAACTTTCCTCCACAACTCGGGCTTGGGTAACAGGAAAATCCAGTTGTGTGGGTTTATTATTCGTCAGAATGAGATCCAATTCCGCATCCGCTGGCGCCGACTTGGCGGGTAATATGGCCCGATGCATGGAATATGTCTTGTATTGACCCGGACGCTTCGGTAGAAGTGAGAAAGATCTTGTTCGTTGTTCATCCAACAAACTGAAGAGATGAGGAAACTGCGTTGAGGGCGGAAAGGATGTCGGAGATGATCCTACCGTATCCACGGGAATATCCTCTAAGTTCGCAGCGTAAGTCTGACGTTTCCGCTTCTTTTCTTTGTCTTTATTGGGATCAGGAAGTGGTAAATTCGGGAGTAATTGATAAACTGCCGCCATCTTGGATCGAAGTGTGAGTTTATCTCCCTTCCCAGTGTCAGACTCAGATGAAGCAGATCTTTTGTGACTGTCCGTCGAAGAGGCTGGTGATCTACTACGACGACGGCGGTCATCAAGACACTCTTCCGATGTAGGGGATTCATCATGAACCCTGTTCTGTTCCACGGGATCATAGGCTCGGTTTCTGGAACCTGATCTGGAGCGCCGGTGTCCTGAAGAACGGGAACGCGTGCGCCTACGTGGTCGTCTAGGATGGGGAGAGCGAGATCGACTGTGGTCGGAAGTTTTCCGTCTCCTCTTCCGTTCCGGAGATTTGATTAAGGGCCTGACTTCTGCCTTGTCCTTGGGCTGATTCTCTTTAATCCGATTCCGCTTTTGTGGCGAATCCGATTTTTTATCGTGCCCCGTCTTAGGAGATTGCTTCCGCTTCAATGGCTTGGAACGCTCCATAGCCCGGCCCCGATCTGAAGTCTCATGCCGTTTCCGTGGCTCAGTCGGTTTTTTAGAATGCTGAGATTCGGATTTATGGCTCTTATCCTTGTCCGTATCTCTGGGATTCCCATGTCGATGGTTGGAATCCGTCGGTAGTCTGGCTGATACGACCTGGTCCCAGAGTTGGTGAACATCAGGCGTCCGTTTCCGTTTCAGTGGTTCGGTCGATTTTTCCCTTTTCCGGGATTGTGAAATCTCCGTAGATACGGCCCGCTTGTCAGGTTTATCCGCAATTACGGGCATCGGTAAAGCTGTTAATTGAGTCAACTCCGGGTCCACGGCTCCGGGTGAATCAACATGCAAAATATACCCCACATCCTCATCTACGGGACTCATTGTGTGGACTGATTTCCTCTGAGAATGATGTTTTCTCTTTGGTTTCTTTCTCCGCTTAATGGGCGGGGTCGAATCCGGGACACTGGAGCTGACATCTGCCCGTTGATCGGCCCTAGTTTCACCATGGTCCGGACTCTCGGATGAAGAATGATGCACCTGCCCGGCCGTAAAACTTCCCGATGGTGTGGATTGATTTTTCCATCCGGAAGGCTGAATTCTCGGCGACGAGGCTGTACTATGTACATCGTCCGTGTTGACGGGTCCTTCTCTGTACTGGAGTGGAAGAATTCTCTTCACCACTGTACCGGGTCCCGGCTTGTCCACCGTGCCGACGGGAGCGGCCTTAGGTAAATCTTGGAGTTGTTGTATCTCAGCAATGACAGCTTGCAAGGAAGCAATACGCTGTTCTGGTGGTAACCTTTCTGCAGAAGACAAAGCCAGATCTTGCTTGAAGGCCATATACAAACTCCAGGTAGTCATATCCCATGTAATACACTCATTACAAGTTTGCCGTGGCGCACACAGCTGATTACGGCAAGTGATGCATTTAGAGTGAGGGTCTTTCTTTTTCACAAATTGACGGCATTTAGTACACCGCCGACCAGTAGAGGGGGTAGATACATTAGAAGCAGACATTATAGAATACTCCTAAGCTAAACTACGCGCAAAACTTTCACTAACAATACTATCAGTATATAAACTTAGCGAAACTCGTTGAGCTCTCCAAGGCACGTCTATCTCCTAGACGTGCAATAGGAAAAAGAGGAAGACGCATGCGCGGAAGCACGCCACCTAGCGGTCAGTCAAGGGAGTTAATTTCTATTGCAGAGGGGATCTCCAAAGGAGGAAAATGGCACTGATGTAATAAAAGTGAAGCTTTGAGAAGAAAACATATGCAGCTTCGCAAAAAGATCGAGCCCTTAAGGATGGCACATCATTTGAGGTTGCACATCATTGGCAATGCACATCATTTAAAATAATAAATTTATTAAGAAATATGATTTCTATATTTAGTGATATTGAGGTTGGATTGAAGGAGGAACTATATTATATAACTACAAATAAAGATTACATTTTTTCCAAAAGTAAGCCTACAAATCCCATTGCATAGATCTGATGAATACATGTTCATGTATACATGTAGTTGGGAACAATAGGTGTGCAATTTTGAGCACGTTCTTGATGTAACTTTGTGTGATGATATGCGAACAAACAAAGCTAATAACAGTGCGATGGTAGGACTAAATCTATCATTTCCAACAGGCAATGGGACACTTGCACTGTGGTAAACCTTCACATTTGTATGCAAATAAAAGAACGCAATGACAACTGTGTCCAATCATACTGTAATGCTCCATAATAATGTGCACGGGTAAAGACTGAGCTCACAAACTGATTCAAACTCACTTTTAATTAATATAGTAAGTTAAATGTGTGGACACAGATATGGTTGTACAAAAGCTTCAGGGTCAACGAGAATTTGATAAAATTTTAGGAAATGGCGTCCTTCATTTAAGGCGACACGAAATTAAAAACTAACAGGGGTTCGGTTATTTTGATATTGTACTTCTGAAATAAAATAATGTCAAAAACTATTAGTAAATACTATAAAGGAATATACTGTATGTGATTTGGTATGTATGACTGTGTATACAATGTACACTGCATCTCATGCCTAATAAGAAGTCAAAATTATTCTAAGTCCAGCCTAAACAGAAAAGATTAACCCAGACAACTTTCTAAGTCCAGCCTAAACATAAAAGTCTAACCGGACACCAACACCGACACCAACACCAACACCAACACCGCCACTTTCCCCCTCTCTCTCCCAATACCTCGCCTACTTCGTATACGGCGAGCTAAAAATGTATTGGTACATGTGTAAATGTAGTTTGATATAATTTTTTTTTACTACATGTGTATATGCATAAAATTAGCCTAATATACCTAGAATATAAAAAAAATATTTCTCTATAGACCGACCCAATCTTTTACTGAAGGCCATGTTACCCCAAACCATTACTTTTTATAATAATGGCACTGTATGGCCTGGCAGTTTAATTACATGTTAATTGTTGGAATCAGGAAATACTCAAAATGTGAAGACCTAGATAGAGTTGGCATGCATCTAAAAATTGTCTGATTCCATGCGAATCGTCAGTAATGGCATGATAACCATTAATGATGAACATTCTGGGCTAGGAAAATGAAGATCGACTCAAATATATGGATCCTCCGCTTCACACTGCCACTACTTGTGGATCAGTTCTACGTGTACCATGTGTTGTTGTATTGGCAGAGGTTTTTTTTCTCTCTCTCTCTCACTGTATCAGTCAGCTTATCTGTGAAGAAACTACAAGCTCAATTGCCCTCTCACAGCAGATGATGTAATGGATACCAATAAGACAGTGAATTAAGTCAACTAACCTCAGGCCAACTGGCTTTATGCCAAGTGTGTCAAAACATTGCTGGGATATACTACACCTTTACACATCTGAGTTCCTAATAAACTCTGTGCTAGGAAAATAGAATACAATTTTTGGAATTATTGACAGCATGCCTCCATGTTCTTGTACATGTATTTAATTTCCTTTTCATCATCAATTTTTGAAAAAAATCTGGGTAGGGTGAGCGTTTTTGGGGGTTTTTTTTGGTTTGATAAAAGTGAAAATAAAATCCCAAAGCGCATGCTCCATTTCACAGGCTCATTTATCATCCCTGCCTCCAATAGCAGAAGTTGACCTTTACTACGTTGCTACATGACGTATAGGGTAAACCCACAGTTCAGTTTGAATCCGGCCAAAGAACTCCAGTTTTGCACATGAGCAAACTGCTTTTCTTATAAGTGCTCTATCCAGATAAACATGATACCTGGTATTATGCAGACTTGAAAAGTAACCGAAATGTTCGGCAAACATCTATTTTACTATATGACATGTATGATGTCACTTCCGGCGATGTGCGCACGGTCAGGAATCCTGTCCAAAAATCTGACTCAGCGAGGTGGTTGCTCAAAACCTTGGCTCGTTATTGGTGGATTTTTGTTATTCTGTCAAGGGATCATTTCCTGTCTTCACTATGTGCATGATTTCACTTACAGCCAACAATTATATACCGGTACCACAGCCATTCCAAGCTAGCGTACACATCTAACTCAGTTTTTGAACAATCACCAGCTGTTAAAAATTGCAACTTTTTACAAAGATAATGTCTGAGGATAATAAATGTGAAATGTCCCAAGGATAGGTGACTTCAGTACTATCCCCATGGTCGGGGAAGTCACACCCTTCAGAATGCTCTCCAAGGTATCCACCACAGTGTTTTTTTTAGACTGGAATTTTCCATGTAAAATCTGATCAGGCCAGGGTGGAATGGGCAGTTAAAGTTAGCCCACTGGCAAGAATTTTGCAGCAGTGTGCATTTGGCTTGGCAGTTGCTCACAGTATCTTGAGCTGAGAAGATGTATTCAACCTCATTCTGACGTTACGGAAGTCACAAAATTAAGCATTTTGTTTTTATTTCCTAGGAAATATCTAGTTAAAACAAAAATCCTTTGTGTTTGTAAATCTATAATTGAATGAACTAAGACTGGATTCACATAGAACTTGAGGTCTCTATTGTAGTGGGTAAATCAACATCAAAGTCTGTCACGGAAGTCAGGCTGATTTGTCACGGAAGTCACACCATACACATAACCTTGTATTTAGCATTGCATTATTTTGCATTTATGTTGGATCACGCTTGTTGAACAGAGTTTTTTTTTCTAAAATCTCCCTCCAAATAGTTTGCCATAATGCCACTAACACCTGCAGAAAGGCAGATGAGGACGAGGAAGAAAAAATCAAGTGAGGATTCGGCACAGTCCACTGTACATGTACCCTTCATGGACTCCTCTCAAATTGTTGTATTTAAGGTGGTTCATACCTCAAACAACGTTGGCGACGTCATCACCCGGGGTTATTTCCCCTGTAATAACTCTTCCAACGTCATATCTCCTTTTCTTATAAGAGACGTTATCAGGGGAGGTAATGACGTCCCAAATATGAGAAAACTATGGGGATAGGGACACTCGAAGGTTTTTAAATAAAAAAGTAGATCGAAGATCCCCATTTTTTATTCCATTTATAAAATCATCACACGGCGGGGAAGCAGTGTTTAAAATATCAGTATAGGTCACTGGATGATTTTCTAGTTTGGAGGTGGTTTCATAGTCTGAAAATGCAATTTTCAACCTCATACAGTTCGATGAAATGTATAATTCATATAAACATTTTGTATTCATATTCAACTTTCAGGCGTTTTTAAGATCCGCTGATGTTTCTCTATCATGTCTATATTAATAAACCATACCTGTGGATATATATCCGTACGCTTTGACTTCCTTGCCTTGTTGCGCAGAAAACAGATTTTTCTTGATTTTTGCAAAAACGAATGACACGGTGATATTCGCGGCTATGTACAGAAAAATCTAGATCGAAGACCATCATTTTTTTTTACCTTTTATTACTGATCCACCCCCCAGCTACCCACAGCAAAAATATTAGGGTTGGTCACCGGACAAAGCTTTGAGGTATGAACCACCTTAATCTAAGCTTATATTGCTATTTGACTGCTAGGTTCAGCAAATAGATGACAGGAATCTTTGTCTGACCTTTTTGAACAGAATTGGTATCAGCAACCTATACAATTGACCATCTAATGAGGACCACTCCTGGTACATGTACATGATGGGGGATATTGTCTGTGCGATGCCTGACGTAGTTAACAATAGGGGTCACCAACACTCTTGAGGCAGTCAGGAACCTAGCTCTGAGCATGCCAAAAATCAAAGCTGTTTATATGAAATAGTCACAAGCATTAGAGAACCTTCATCTGTTGAATTTTGACCAATATACATTTGACATTTTTCTTTCATGTGCAGAGGGATCTGCAACCAATAATAGTTTGGAAATCTATGATTATAAAGGTGTAAGTTTGTGTTTTGTGGTTTATGCTTTCTGAGTTAATGATAATAGTTATTAGAAAACAGAACTTGTACACACTGTTTAACTAGTGGAGCTGTACTCGTGTACTCATGTACCCGTCACGGAAGTCACATTTTTTATTGTCCTGGAAATCACACACTTTCAATGCTCTGTCAGGACACCAGTTCACTAATCTATGATACCTTGTCTGATCTGAGAATCTTCAAACTTCCATGTGGTCTACTGTGTGAGACAAAATGGTTGATCTCACGTTGGAGGCTACAAACTAGATGAAACAGTTACATGTACAATGTACTCAGTCAATAAATTTGAGATTGTAGCGGTCACGGAAGTCACGTTTTTTCTTCTCTCATTTTTTGCAAACAAAATTTTGGAAAACTTTGATTATAAAGTTGTTTTCTGAATTCAGTTTATGTTTTGATGTTTATGCTTTGTGAGTTACTGAATATAGTTAATAGGAAACGGAACTTTTACACGCTGTTCAGAATTGGTGAAGCTACTCGTCACGGAAGTCACCTTTTTATTGTCACGGAAGTCACACGCTTTCAATGCTCTGTAACGACACAATTTCACTAATCTATGATACCTTGTCTGATTTGAGAATCTTCAAACTGTACTCCCATGTGGTCTACTGTGTGAGACAAAATGGTCGATCTCTCCTTGGAGGCTACAAACTGGACAAAACATTTACTAAGTCAATAAATTTGAGATTGTAGCTGTCACGGAAGTCACGTTTTTCATCTCTCATTTTTTCCATGAAAATGTATTAGAATTGAAAAAACTATTAAGCTAAACAGAGGAGCTGTGAAAGGTCTACAAAGTAACCATACAACATTTCAGATTTGTTCTGAAATTTAGAAGAGGTAGAATGATAAACCTCAAATTTGAGTAGCTTTTGTCACGGAAGTCACCTTGGAATGGCTGACCGGTATTTTGAAAATGGGAACCCAGTTACTCAATTCCCATGGCATCCGAATAGCCTATCTCCCATGTGGTATTTTAGTGTGACAGTCTGGCAGAAAATGGCACGTACATGTAGACTGAATGACATGCTATATTTTGTTCAAACTCTTATTAAATTTGTTAATTTGGGTATGATGATTGTAATACCTGGTACAAGAAATGAGGCGGAGCACTGAAAAGGATGATTTGACAATCTCAACAGCGGACTCCAAACTACTTGTATATGCAGATCTGATTGCGACTTATAGGTGTATATATGTGGACCCCATAATGTTTTAAGTGCAAGATGCTATGTTGAATTAAAATTTTATTAGGGCAGCCTTGGAGACCTACATGCTCACAACAAACGCACAAATGTAAGACCATCACAGAAAAAAAAATCAACAAAATCGTCTTAAGGCATGGAATGGCTGAACATTTAAAAGGAGAAAAAAAATACAGAAAAAGTTGTACATGTAATGAGAGGCACTTGTACCAGTGCTTGTTATGGTTTAGTAAATTACAGCTAGTGAGAATTTCCCTTTAGCTCAAGCGTTAGAGCACTGGCGTGGCAAGTAAGAGGACACGGATCAAGTCCCGAGCACCTAAAAATCTTCATCCTTTACATATATACATATATACAATATTTCTTTTAATGGGAATTTCCCTTTAGCTCAGCCGGTAGGGCGCTGGTGTGCCAAGTAAGAGGACACGGATCAAGTCCCGATAGCACCTAAAAATCTTCATCCTTTACATATATACATATATACAATATTTCTTTTAAATAAAAATTGTATAGCCGCCTGTTTGCTCGCTCACGCATTCTGAATATGCTGGGTTTTAATATAACGTAACATTGAGACTTTACAAGAAGAATACACAGAGTATTGGCAACATCAATTGATAGTGCTATCAAGGAAGACAAAAATTTCAGCTAGGTTACAGATTGAAGTACAGTCGTAGAGGGATCATCCATTGCCAATGTCACTTTCTGACCCAAGGTTTTCAGAATTGGTCACAGGGATAGACGACCACACTCTACTAAGTAGCCTATTTCTGAGTATCATATCCACCAGGAAGATATTCCATTCCAGGATTTGAACCTCAGTAACTAGTGGAAGAAATGGCTCTCTCCAAAAAGCCCCGTGGCTTCACGAGATGTTTATTCTAGCTCCATAAATTTCCTCCCTTTCCTATTCATTACATTTACTATATCCCACCTTATCTCTGCAATTTCCATTTTCCACCGGTATTGGGAAATTTATGGGGAGAATGTTGTTGTTGTTGTTGTGGTGGGAAAAACAGTGGAAAAAAACACTCACCGCTCGAACTTGTCTCCTGATACAGTAACATATAAAACTCCATATCTTCGCTGCCAGTACGAAGAAGCCGCGCAACCCCATACCAACGTACTTGATCATTGGTGCAACATCCACTAGTTCACCATTAAATTGGGGAATTTCTTGATAAAAATACAACACTAATTTAAAATTTGAAGGAAGAAATCATGAACTGGGCAATGGGAAATGCAAGGAAATGTCACGATGGGATTTCCCGTCTGACGGCCATTGCCTTCCCACAAATCAATATCGATCGGGTGTTTTCGGTAGACTCCGTAGCATTAGTCCTTTTCGGATGGAAAACCCTGGGAGCACTAGGGTCTGGGGATATTCGCTCAAAAGTGAAGCAGAGATCAATTATATAGCGCGAACTGTTCGTCTGACGCAGTTGTCTTTCGCATGGGTCTAAATCCAGGTGCTTTTGGGCGGGCTTATGGGACTGATTTGGCGTTGGGTAAATTTTTAATGACCCCTAAAACCTGTTTAAACTCTAGGCCTACCAGGTGGTCCGACTAATTACCACAACGGGCCGCAATATACCACAACTTGACGGCCCCAGCAGTCAGTGTACCTGCATTGATCAAACCGACGTGAATGATGGAACGTTATGGTCCGATCAATAATATGAATAGGCAAAGCCTAGAAGCGAGCGGAGAAATAGGCCTACTTCTCCTCTCGTTTCTGGCTTTGCCTATTCATATCAAGTTTTCCACTAGTATACTCATTCCCATAATTTCTTGTTTCATGCAGAGCTAATATTTGAAATGGATGAAATCTAAAGTACTTTTGTACTTTTTAGGGTTCCATTGATTTGATCTGCCCATATCCATCACAGAAACAGATATGGGCAGATTGAGTCCACGTTTCGTATAGTATTTTACACTGTGAACACATATTTCATGCACATGCTTACATCAAAACCGATGGCTTGTTTGAAAGTCAGTTCCTGTAGAACTTTACAGCATTAAAATCCATGTGGTATTGTTGTTGTCTAGAATTTGTCAACTTAGCCTGTATCATAAATATGACATAATTTATATCCTATCCATGCTCCCCAATCGTATATGTCACTATGTAGCCGACATATCCAAATTGGGGAGCAGATAGGATTTAATTTTACTTAGACTGGATCAAATATTTAATTGTCCAAATTCTATCTGGTCCTAGCTATGATTTCCTGTCACTGTTCCAGGTGGCCATGATGTTATATTCTGTCATAAGGCAGCTTATTAATAAGAATAATCCTGTTCCTCTAATTATCGGACATAAAATCTATGTCCCATATATACTGTCACAATTAGTATTATTACTGAAGGAATTCTGTTCAATTCTAATTTGATTGTACACACAATATATAAAACCTTGGGGAAGTAGGTTCCACTCAACCAAACTAAATGTCCTTGTAATGGACATGTTCAAAAGTTGAGACTGAAGTGAATATATCTTGATTAATAGACAGATCTGTATACAAAGACGAAACTACTACTATTTAACTGCCAAATGGAAACAATAGTTACAAACATTTACAGCCAATAGATTTACCAGATATGTTAAAATAGTTAAATGTGCAACTGTAAAACCAATCGACTAAATCATTTCATATTGTAGCTGTTCTCAACATTGAGATATTGTTCTTTTTACATTTTTAATTAATTTAAGGAATTAATAGAATGATTATAATTACATACTTTAATGAATAATTTTGAATGCTAAAATATTAATGGAAGAGAGCTATTATACTAAATGGACAGAAACAACCTTGTAATGGCTATGATTATAATCTATAAAATTATAGATAAAGAAGACATGAAAACCATAATTAACCATATTGGGTATTGATATTTAAAATTCATTTGTGTCTATAATGGGGAATGGCATTGGGGGGGGTAACATGACCGAAAATCGTCTAAAAATATGTTTTGAAAATGACGTCACTGTGACGTCATCATTGTGGCCACCTTGTTTTTTTCTTTGTTTTGTTTTCACATTTTCTAGTAAAGCTTGGGTGGCCCACAGATATATTGTGGTAATTTTCAGGACTCTAGCCTCAGGGATAGCAAAAATATATAGAGGGGGGCGGGCTCCCCCTCGTCTGCAACTGGGGTACGGTTCCCATGTCATTAAAATGTGGAAATACAAATAAATTGCCATAAATAAATTTTAAAAAATATGTAGGCCTATCTCTGGTGTGAAAATTTTTGGTATTATCGGAGGATGTCTAGTTTATAAAACATACTGAAGTTTCAGGAATTTTCTAAAAGTTCATTATAATTTTGAATGTAAACTTTGAAGGTTTAAATTGGAACATACTCTCCCTAGCTTCAGGTTAGGGACACCTTTGAACTGATTTTACATTGAGGTGAACTCAAAAATTAGTTCTGCATTTTTGTTGTTTTTGCTGGGTTTTCATAAATTTTGCCTATGTTTTGTCCCATATTCGCATGTCTACTCAATACCTATAGAGTTTGCTTCTCAAGCGGCCTCTTCGCGGCCGCGCCCCGCTTGTATAAGGTTAATCGAAATTCTCTCAAGCGGCCTCTTCGCGGCCGCGCCCCGCTTGTATAAGGTTAATCGAAATTCTTCATGGTTTCCAGAAAATAAAATATTAATCTGATGAAACAAGTTACAATATAGGAGAAGGCTATCTTTTTTGTTTCTTTGTTTTGTTTTCACATTTTCTAGTAGAGCTTGACCCACAGATATAGTGTGGTAATTTTCATCACTCTAGCCTTAGGGATAGCAAAAATATATAAGCTCCCCCTCGTCTGTAACTAGGGTACGGTTCCCATGTCATTAAAATGTGGAAATACAAATAAATCGTCATAAATAAATATTAAAAAATGTGGAGGCCTATCTCTGGTGTGAATTTTTTTAGGTATTATCGGAGGATGTCTAGTTTATAAAACATACTGAAGTTTCAGGAATTTTCGAAAAGTTCATTATTAATTTTGAATGTAAACTTTGAAAGTTTAAATTGAAACATACTCTAGCTTCAGATTAGGAACTGATTGAGCTGAACTCAAAACATTAGTTCTGGACTTCATTCCATATGAAATGTTTTCTTCAAACTTTTTTCCGACTATTAAATTTTAATTTCGAGTTAAAATTATATTCAAATTTAAATTCAAGTATTTAAAAATAATTTTACTTTAATCTTGATCAAAATTAAAACTGAAATTTCATTTAAAAAACTGAAATTCCAATTCGTAATTAAAATTAACCAACTAAGAATGATCATCCAAAAAAATAAATAGGTTACGAACTCAGTTGTTTTAATTCAAAATCGAATTTTAAACTTAAATCGCTACTGGACTTGACTGGGCGGTAAACAGTAGGACCCTCACGCGTCGTCGGCGAGATCAAGCGGTTGTAGCGGAGTTACCTCCCATCTATGTTTTCGAAAAGGTGAATGTTGAATGGCTTGATTTTACAACCACGACTGCGTCGTAAATGTTTATTTTCTAACAAATGCCTGGTCATATTTACACGATACTTCAGATCTAAAAAACGCAATAAATAAGCTTTCCATAGATATGAATTTTATGCAGGTTTTGCCTCCCATAGAACTAAATTTGACGAAAGATGTACACCGTTTTCAGCGCCGCCTTCCGTGGACTACCTTCAGCGCGAAACGTTTTTGATCGAACTCTTGGTCACGTGGTCTGCGTTTTGCATCGGACATCTTCGACAAGGACGAAAGCCACATAACGAATCACTTTTAGTCTGCAGTTACTTTCATCTGTGTAAAATTATTCATAAATTGAAAATCCTTTCGAAAAATGACATGCCAGCTAGGCTATGTTTTCTTCTTTTAAGTCTTCATCACGAGTAATTTGTCCCGGCATGCAATTTCTCCATGGGTGGCGGAAACGGAAATCACCATTTTTTCGTTCAAGGGATATCGGTTGTTGTTGTTATTTGCTTTGTTTTCATTAAATTTTGCTATGTTTTGTTTCATATATGCACGTCTACGCAATACCTATAGAGCTTGTTTCGCAAGCGGCCGCTTCGCGGCCGCGCTCCGCTCGCTATTAATCAATATATAAATAACTGATTTCAGACATGGAAATAAGTGTAACTTTCGATTTCGAAAAAAAAAATTGGTTTCAACGAGATGATCAATCTCAGTAAACTCAGATATAATATCACGGAATATTATATCTGAATTCAGCCCTATATAAATCCCGTGCGAGTTGAAACAACTATTTGTTAGCCAATCAGATGGATAGCTGGTTGTAACTATTTCAAAATCACGCCCACAGTAATTACACACGGTAGCTCGTGGGTCCGTGTAACCTTGCACAATTCAATTTTCGTTTTTTTTGTTTTTGGTTTCTCAAAATCAAAAATTGAAATTTGACCGTCAATTTTCAATTTTCGTTTTCGGTTTCTCAGAATAAAAAATTGAAATTTGACATTAAATTTTCGTTTTTCGTTTTACTTCGCGCAAAAATGAAAATCAAATATTGAAAATTGCCTCGACTTCTCCGTTTTTCGTTTTTTGATTTTAACTTTGACGCATCAATGTTAACTGCGCACGCGCAAGGCTTATGATGTCACTTTCGGTCCGCGGAGTAGTATGGAAAGCGCAAATCGGATTGTTTAAGCAGGTGTGGAGCACAATATGGAAAATCAGTAGGGGGAAAGATATGGGAGTGTCACCACACTATAGATCCCTGGAGCCAGGCATTCGAGCTAAATTATAATGAGCCAACTGCGCATGTCCAGAAGTGAGTAGGCATTTGTGCAGTAGGTGTGAAGCATTATATGGAGAACAACAGGGTTGATACACATATGAGTTTCATTAAAGTAGGGTAAAATATTAAATACGTGGGTACCCTAATCATAACCCCAAAAGGAACTTCCCGCGTCGATGCGTTGAAGCTTTTGACACCCGCACTTAAAGCGTTGAAGCGTTCTTGACGCTGAACGTTGACGGGCATGTGAACGCTCCAACGATCCAGGTCCCAAAAATAGAGAATGAAGATTGGACTTGAAGCGTTGAAGCAATCAGACGTCTAGCATCAAAGGTGACATTTGTGTGCTTGTTTGAAATGGAAGTTTACGGAACGCTGGCCATATACGGATTTCGCGGCCCATCACCGCGATGCTGACTCTTATTGGTATTAAATTTTTGTTGGTATCTTTATGAATACTATATTTCAAATCAATAACAAAAAGCGGTTGTGTGCATGAATGCGGTTCGCTTTTACAGCGCTCTAAACATCTATTTTTAGAAATGAGAAAATCTAAGACTGCGTCCTGATTGGCTCAGGCCTCAATGCCAATAACCAATGACAACTGCGGGATGCCACCTATCCAGACATGTCTGGTGCATCTTCACAAGTCCAGGTAAATCGTGAATCCTCTCACAGGGTTTACCCGGACATTTTTAGTGATTCGAGTGAGTTTTTGAGTCCTTGCCTCAATCTCGAACATTTCATCCCCCGAGGTTATTTTGAATTAGCATGTCGGTATCCCAAGCCGCTGGTTTTTGCTTTGACTCTAGATGACGATTTCAGCCTGACATCAAAGTTATGCCAGCAATGTCACATCTCAAACATTTTAGCTAGTGGTTTGGCGTAATGAGCTTGCTGAGCCTGTTCAATAATTGGGTTGATTTAGAGGATACCCCTCGATCTTTGTTTTATCCAGAACTACCATGGGCAACTAACCAAGGCAATGTATAGATACCCTAACAAATCGATCAATACACTGGCTCCCGAGGATGACCTGGTGGGTCACATGCCTCTCACGCTCCACACCTCTTATACGACACGATTTGCGTTTTCTATTCTACTCGTCATACCGGAAGTGACATCATTACCCGTTCACGTGCGAACTTAACATTGATACGTCAAAGTTAAAATCAGAAAACGAAAAACGGACAAGTCGAGGCAATTTTCAATATTTGATTTTCATTTTTGCGTCAAGCGAAACGAAAAACGAAAATTGAAAATTGACTGTCAAATATCAATTTTCGTTTTTTGTTTTTGTAATCCCAGAATCAAAAATTGAAAATTGACGGTCAAATTTCAATTTTTGATTTTAAGATCACAAAAACAAAAAACGAAAATTGAAATTTGACGGTCAGATTTCAATTTTTACCTCCGTCGATCAGACGGAGGTCTAGGAGCGTAACGTGAAATCTCCCTCCAAATAATTGTCATATGGGGAACCCACGACTCGTGTGATTTCCAATAGGGATTGCCATGGTTCCCGACGAAATTTTGAAAAGTTTCTGGACACAAATGAATGCTTACGTCACAAAAGGTGTGTATCCTTTGCAGCGCGTGTACTTATAGCTTCGCGCTGGTACAGATGGCCGGTATGCGACGAAGACAAACCTGCGCTTTCATAAAAAGTAAATTTTCACGAAAGAAAAACTCGCATTCCAGATAGTATAATTGGAAACTTCCTCGAGAATCTCTGAATCGGCAAAAAGATAAAGGACGAGTGTCATTCACCAGGATGCGAGTCGGAAGTGAGAAGTCAAATTCAAAGTCAGAGGTCAAAAACGTAAAACTCCGAAGAACTCTCTCGGCTTTTTCTTTTCTTTTTTTTTTAGTTGGGGGGGGGGGGTGAGGGTTGGGGAGATAGCGACTGAAAAAATATATCTTCCCATGCTTCAATCGTTATCTGTGAATCCGATCAACAACCTAGCCGGATAATCTGTCAAAAATTATCCGTCGTCTGGGTAAGGTTGAAGGGTCATCGGAAGCTCGAACTGTGATACAGGCAAAAACTGTTGTTGTTGTAGTCTGGAAAAATAACTCTGCCTCACGAGGCGCTCTCTCGGCTTTTTCTTTTCCTTTTGTTTGAAGATGGGGGGGGGGGGGAGATAGCGACTGAAAATATATATCTTCCCATGATACTTCAATCGTGCGCTCATGAATTCCACGGAAAAGCGGACATTGCTAAACAGCCCTTTTTCGCATAAAATTCACTCCACATTCTGTCGTAGACCCTATATTAGCATGCTGTTTGTTCTATTCGCTTCCTATGATCCCCGGGAACAAGCCAATAATAGAGAAGATGTGTTTTAATAGCGAAATATTTTTCCCGCAATTTTTTAACATGAAGAACTCGGGAAATTCTAAATTGTCAAAGAAGAAAAATTGCACTTTACTGAAAACTATACTATTTTGAAACATCTGCAGAAAAGATATGCATGTGGCGGGAGCTGTATACCTTAGTAAAAATAAGAGGTCAGAGTTTTAATTTTCTAAGTAGAAGAGATAAATTCACTCTAGGAATATTTTTTGAAGAAAATGTGTAATTAATAAAGCACTTTTACCGATAAGATTTAAAAAGCGCACTCGTGATTCCATCACGATTTTTTGTCGATTCCGTCACGGACTAGATTTAACCCCTGGGATGATCCAGTCGCGTTTTTCTCACGATGAAAAAAATCTTATCATCCTTGGGTACTGTATGTTAGTAAGAGATGTCATATAAGAATAGTCAGATTGAAACAGAGCAGCAAAAAAATAGACAAGCAACACTAGTCAAGAGTCATGTCCGTTTCAGGTGATTCCGTCACGAACATTTCGAAGCATGATTTACTGAAAATGCTGGATCATCTGTAGATTTTTCATGGATCCGTAAACAGATGTCATATAGAATAGCAAACTAAACTTGAAACTACATGGGTATGACCACGGAACTTCCGAGTACATGACTTTGAATAAAGAAAAGTCTTCCCAACGGTGATTCCGTCACGGTGGAATTCATGATCTGTGAATCCGATCAACAACCTAGCCGGATAATCTGTCAAAAATTATCCGTCGTCTGGGTAAGGTTGAAGGGTAATCGGAAGCTCGGACTGTGATACAGGCAAAAACTGTTGTTGTTGTAGTCTAGAAAAATAACTGGCATGCACTCTATGGAGAAGGGCCTCGTGAGGCACAAAGTGCAATTTTTTGTTGTTGTTTATCTGCAAATCCGCTCAACTCGATGGGTATCTTTCACTTGTTCTCACAGTTGCCTGGCCTGTGTGATATTGGGTGGTCGAAGTCTACGTATAGTTTTTTTCAATAAATTATGGAAATTAATATAAACATATATACAGATATTTTTTAAATAGATTTTTTTATAAGTGTATTTCTCTTTCATCTTTGGCTCAATTAAAGTCATTCTCTAAAATGTGAAGCCGAGTTAATACAGTTTTTAATTATCTACCAAACCCTGTCCTCTATGACATAGAATAAAAGAGAAGTTGGGAATAGAACCGCTCAACACAGTCATTTCTAAACATCAAGTTGTACATAAGTATTTTTACTTACTCTGTACAAGCTGAGGGCATTTTTGTGGCTTTTGAAAATTTTGAGATTTTTGCGAGTCTGTCCATATTTAACTAAGCGACGTCCAAGCGAGCTAATGTACGCGCGTTATATTCATATCAAGTATGGTGCGGCTTGTGTTCAATGAGGCTTGGAATGTTTATACAATTAATTTTCTTCTCACTGTTACACAATAAATATTTGCTGCGTGGAATCCAGTCATTTGTTCCATAGGGGCAATATTCTCATCAGCCATCACCATTCAATGTGAATGTGATACATGGTCATTGATACAGTAAGGTGAAGGCGAAGGTGACCTGTAACACCAGTATACAAAATTATACCGAGCGCATTGAATCCTCATCATATGATGTTGAGACAGATCAGAACGAAGTGTCGGTAAAATCAGGTGTGTTTTGAAGAGCATTCTCTCATCAATGATGATGCTATACTGTACACATACAAAATATGAAGTGTTGCTGTGTTGGGCCTATAGCACAAAATCACAAGCAAGTTGATACAACTAGGCACACAGGGTCTCATTTCTGTCGCTAACGTGTTGATTTGGGTGAGGGGATCCTCTCATGGGGAGGTGTGGGTGGGATGGGGCCTAATGTCTCAAGCACTTTTTCAGGTTTTCCATCAATATACTCTATTCCATACCCCAATATTTCAAGCACGTCAAATCAAACAAAAATTATTTGCTGGGAATGTGACTTTCACATCCCTGTCTGGACATGCTAGTGAGGAACCCTCAATCCCAGATTAATTACCATTGATGAAGCTAACGTCCAACAAATGCAAAATTGAGCTTGGCATCCGGCCGTATGTTATTCAGTGATGTATTACGCTACGGACCCTGTTGCCTCGACGGAGGTCTTTGCGCTCATCCAGCGCTTGTTGATTTTAAGATTACAGAAACAAAAAACGAAAATTGAAAATTGACGGTCAAATTTCAATTTTTGATTTTGAGAAACCAAAAACGAAAAACGAAAATTGAACTGTGCAATGTTACACGGACCCTCGTGGTCTAATATATAAACAATATCCAGAAACAGTTTCCAAATATCGCATCATTTCCCGGCAGGGTCCGTAAACATCAAAGAGTTTACTCCCGCCGAAAAGTCTGGCTTTGTTAGGGGTAGAAAATATCAAAAGATTTTGCCGTACGAAGATGTTAATCTTCTTGAAGTAAACGTCAATCATTGTCAGAGCGAAAAGGTTGAAATGGTCATGATTGGCTGATTATGGGATCTCGTAGAATATCGGCGAACACTTTGCACGAAGTTTTCATAGCGTTACATCTAGATGGTATTCTCCTGATTTACCATCTTGGTTTACCTAGATTGCGAGATGATAACCTTTTCGATAATTAACCATGGGCTCTTTTTCCATTTTTTGTTAACCTCCAGAACACTTCTGATAATCTCCTTTGCGATAAATATGACTGGCAAAGGCACAAATTACGAACGAAGGATGTAATTTGTGTGGAAAATGATATTATATAGTTGATAGGTTTTTTTTTCTTTTCTTTTTCTACGGTATTTCCACATTTTTGCAAATTTGAAATCAATTAATTTCACGGTAAAAGAATATCCCCAAGTAAGAGCACGTCAATATCTCAACGATACTTCACCTCACAGCTGAGCATAAATTTGTAGGCCTACATTATCTAAACTCAGCTTTGTGCATTGCCAAAAATTTGGAGAAAACTTACTCAAAATCATTAACAAAATCGCTAATATCTCCCATGTGATCTGAATTTACAATTGAGTAAATGAGATTTAACGTCGTTTCCAAAAACATTTGTCATACCGGTATCACTATGGTGTGTCTTCACGCGACAGAGCTGTTCCGATGTCTTGGAGTACTGTCTCATCGCAGTACCGTATCGTAGGCAGCCATGATGCTTCACCCAGTCATATTTTCCTGACACCAGATGAAACGGATCGTTTTCCTAGTCTCCGTCCGTCCCACATCTTGTGAACGCGATATCTTGAGAACAATTCGACCAATCGACTTCAAACTTGAGAAGGTGCTTCACATCAGTTAGACGGCCATTGGTATTGATTTTCACCGAGGTACGTAATCCAAGATGGCCGCCATCGACCATATTGGATTCTGTCCGTTCCACATCTTGTGAACGCGATATCTCAAGAACAATTCGACCAGTCGACTTCAAACTTGAGAAGGTGCTTCACATCAGAGTTAGACGGCCATTGGTATTGATTTTCACTGAAGTACGTAATCCAAGATGGCCGCCATCGACCATATTGGATTCTGTTCGTCCCACATCTTGTGAACGCGATATCTCAAGAACAATTCCACCAATCAACTTCAAGCTTAAGAAGGTGCTTCACATCAGATAGACGGCCATTGGTATTGATTTTCACTGAGGGTGCAGTCCACAGTAGACCCCTCGTTGCTGGAAATAGACCCTTGGTATAGCCCTTCCGTCTTTCTGAGATGCCAAACCATCCAGAAAACCCATATAAAAGTATATATTTTCTTCATGGGAATGCTCATACCATTAATTCAGCATATAAGCCAGTTATGCAAATTCAACCCGGGATAAATTTTCTTCCCTCGGAACGTACTCCATATTTTCTGGGAAATCTATTAAAATGACCCAAAATACGTCATATTTCCTTCATTTCCTGAAAAAATCTTGACAATCGATTTCAATAAGATTTCGTCTCAGTGTTCCCCGTCTGCAGGGGAGATAAAAAAGCTATTCAAAATATGGGGTCGACCAGGCCGTTTTATGTCACATATTCCATTTGTAACATAACCCTATTTTTAAACACCTGAAAAACGTACGAAACTGAGGCTAACGAAGGTTGACTTCGCGGCCCGACTCGCCATATAGCTCAACCGAGCCACTCATCCACATATGTCATTTTGAAGGAATGGTAGTACCCAGAAGCTTGGTACTATAAATACTGGTTACCAAAAAGGGAAGGACAATTATCATGTGGTCAGGCCCGGACGCTCTGCTGTATTAACATTTTTAATCCGAAACTATGGACTACTCCCTGAGGTACGTAATCCAAGATGGCTGCCATTGACCATATTGGATTCCATCCGTCCCAGATCTTGTGAACGCGATATTTCGAGAACATTTCAACCAATCGACTTCATACTTGGGAAGGTTCTTAACATCAGTCAGACGGCCATTGATATTGATTTTCACTGAGGTACGTCATCCAAGATGTCTGCCATTGTCGTGACCATATTGGATTCTGTCCATCCCACATCTTGTGAACGCAATATCTGGAGAACAGTTCAACCAATCGACTTCAAACTTGAGAATGTGCTTCGCATCAGTTAGACGGCCATTGGTATTGATTTTCACTGAGGTACGTAATCCAAGATGGCTGCCATGGACCATATTGGATTCCATCCGTCTTGGATCTTGTGAACGTGATATCTCGTGAACAATTTGACCAATCGACTTCAAACTCGAGAGGGTGCTTCACATCAGTTAGACAGCCATTGGTATTGATTTTCATTGAGGTAGTATGTAATCCAAGATGGCTGCCACTGACCATCTTGGATTTCACTCACCCATATTGTACCCATCTGTGTTCTGAACGCGATATCTTGATCTATTCCACCCATCGATTTATAAACCTCACCATCCACAAATCCATATACAACTACAGACTTACATTCCAGTGTTACACTACCCATTACTGCTTCCCAAACCTCCTCAAATTGTTTCAACAATTCCAGATAAACGTCTCTTTCCACATACACATATCCACTTTCCAAGTTATATTCAAGGAGATATTGGAAGCGTATATGCTGCATGCTCTCAAACAGGCTACTTGGCGGAGGACCTGCTAGCTACTCAGCTTGTCGACCTGAAGTTGCCAAAATTATCATAAATTTAAGCATGATGGTCAGTAGTATATAAAAGGCAAATTGGGTCCTATTTATGCAAATGAGATGACGTCATCGATGACGTTACAGAGCTCTCGTCCAATCAGAAACCGTCAAAGGTCAAATCCGTCACAGAGTTCTCGTCCAATCAGAAGCCGTCTAATGTCCGGCAATCTCCGGTAATGTCCGGCAATCTCCGGCAATGTCCGGCCCTCTCCGGGACAATAGATAGCCTTTGCAGGTCAAAAATAGTTCTTTGACCTTTGTATTCATCCGCGGTGATGCGGTCTGCCTCCGCGGGCAGAAAGTAGTCCCACGGAATGTACACCCTGACTGGGGGTTTTCCCCCGGCCCGCAGCGCGCGCGCGCGGGATCATCCGGCACGCAGCGCGGATTATCGCCGGAAGTGCGCGGGTTATCGCCTGATACGCCTATGACGTCACATCCGTGTCAAAAGGTCACTACCGGCTCACAATCTGGAGTTATCTCCCCCTAGAACACCAGGGGGCAACGAGGGGGCCATAAAGGCGGTCATGAAGGTCAATACCATCAAATTAGCTCTTACTAACTACGGTATACAAAATAACCCAAACTCACAATGTTGTATGGAAGAAACACACATTTTATAACAGAAAACACAACATATATACAGCAGTTAATTCAACCCAACAAGGCCGGTGCAATAGCCGCAGTACTCATAGAACATATATACAACAGTGAGTTCCTCTTATCATGCCTTATCAAAGGCGGTTGATACCCATAAAATTGAATTGAATTACTGAACCTATATACAACAGTTAATTCGTTAGTCCGGTGCAATATCACCAGTACTCATAGAACATATAACTGTCTTATCAAAGGCGTTTGGTATCCATAAAAATTGAATTATAGAACAGTTCGTTAGTCCAGTGGAATATTCGCAGTGTTCGTATTTATCACTCTAAATGTCAAGATAGGTTGTAGTCACACCATTGGGCAGGACTTTGCGCTTGGGGTAGAAGTATGTGAAGGCGTCCCGTTCCTGGGTATACGAGCGCATCTGGTGGTCGATGATACGGAAACCTTTGTTGGTCCCAACGGCGCTGGTTTGGCTCTGAAGGACATTCAGGTACAGGGCCTTGCTGATGTTGGAGTCGCGTCGACTCACCCCCTTACAACTGAATTTGTTGTCATCACCGTCACAAAAGTAAGTTTTCGAACACAGGGCGATCATGGCATCACCGCTCCACTCTAGTTTAAACAGGCCGGGCGTCCGCTTGTCGTAGGTGTAGTGGTCGCGTCGGGGTAGCCACTGGTCCCGTTCCGCCTCATATTGTGCACGTAATTCTGGTTTGACGAGTGACTCCCAGTCCGGGTTGGAAACGGCCATGTATGCTGAGTCGGTGTCCATTTCTATCAATTGCCAGTCTGATTGGTGGAAATACACGCCCATGAAATCGTATATGAATTCCAGCATTCGCAGTTTGGCCAGCTGGTACACCATACATCCTATTTGGAGCGGCAGGTTATATGTGATGGTCTTTTGGCTGACGTCACTTCGTAGGTGGTGTCGTCAATCATCTCCATGTGTCGGTATAGAGGCGAATTCACGCGTTTGCGGGCTTGTTTCGTGGTACAAATTTTCACGGTCACGTGACGGTCCTGGTTCGTTACCGTTTTTCCATATCCGCTGTTCCCAAGTAATTTCATCGTTTTCCCGATGATGGCTTTACTGGGGTCGGCGTCTCCTTGGCGACGGGCGGTAGTCACGTCGTTCGCGAACTTCTCAAAACAAGCCTGGGGGATGAATTCTATGACTTGGTATATTTTCGTAATTTCCAGTCCGTGCCTCATATACCACTGAAGCAGAGGGGTACCGAGCAAGATTTTTTCGCCAAACATGCTGCCGATCAACATACGCCGTGGTCGCGTTAGGTAGTCGTGTTCTTCAGCGTATGCGCGCATATGGGCTCCGATATCATCTCGACTCACCTCGGTGTTATTGAAGACGTGCAGATCACATTCCACGAATCCATAGAGGTCTCCCGTGTCAACAGTGCGTAGGATGTCGGTCATGGTGACAACAGTCCGATAATCCAGTAGTCGGTCGTGAGCGTGTAAGAACGAGTATAACTCAGGTTGACGACGTTGCATGTGGTGGAATTCACATTCCCATAGCTGTTCATAGGCATAGCCCAGTCCACAAATGTAATCTCGATTCTGCTGTACTTCTTCACGTAAGGCGGCCGGGGTCAGTCCACGGCGCTCGTTATAGCGCCCTCCCGCGAACGAACACTCATGACCGTGCCAATTGGTGCCACCTACTAAGGCGTACATGCCTTCTCTGTGGTTCAACCAGTCCGGGAGATGACTGGGATCGCCGAGAGGGTGATCGATCATTTTAGTGACGTAAAACGTAACATTGGTTGTCATCTCCACTTGCCATTTTGTGTTTGGTCGTTGTTGTCGTACCCATTCCAAACTATCCAAGCTTTCTAATTTTTCCAGTACCGTGTTCAGGGACGGTCGATGGATAATGGTGAAAGGCTGGTCAAACACCCGGGTATTATTGCTGGGATAATAATAACGGAGCTGGTCTGTCTCTTTATGGCGAAGAATGTATCCAAAAGTGAGATTTAACTTGAAGGCTGTATCTTGGTCGTTGAAGATGGCTTCCACGTAGCTACGTAGACGGATGTTTTCTTTCAACCGGAAATTATATAAGTCCAATATCGGGCGATGCCAGTGAAAACAATGGCGTATGGTAGCCCAGTGACGTTGATAAATGTCACTCACACGTTCGTCTTGGGGCAAGACTTCAACCGGAGGTGCTGCTGGGTCCCCTGGAAAATCTTCTCCACGTCTCATGCTGCAGTGAGGCCCTCCTCTCGTCAGAACAAGCTGGTAGGCTGGTCAGGCAAGCAGGCTGGTCAGGAAGGCAGGCTGGTCAAGCAGGCAGGTAGGTGAGATAGCTCCGTTTGGTAGTCCAATGAATACACCAACTCCCTAAAAATCGCCCCTTTTATACGTTTTTTCTCAACACCTTCGGGTGTTTCCGGTAACTATCCGCCATTATCCGCCATTTTGGAAAATGGCGGCCAATGGCCGCCACCTTCGGGTGTTTCCGGTAACTATCCGCCATTTTGGAAAATGGCGGCCAATGGCCGCCACCTTCGGGTCTTTCCGGTCAACGTATCGGCCATTATCCGCCATTGTATGATGAACGACACAGACAGGTCTGTACATGTCCTATCATCCTCCACGCCCCATTCAGCCACACCCCCATACTGGGGTATAGGATCAATGTTTGTCCCACTGGGAAACCTACTTCTATACATTTGCGGTATGGTTGTTTGGATTTGTTTTCTTAGTCTTGTCAAGACAAACATGATAGGAAGTGTCACGGCACGAAACGGTGAAATTTTTGAAAAAAGTTCAGGGAGACCCATATAGACCCATATAGTCCCATACTGGGGGTATATGACCAATGTTTGTCCCACTGGGAAACCTACTTCTATACATTTGCGGTATGGTTGTTTGGATTTGTTTTCTTAGTCTCGTCAAGACAAACATGATAGGAAGTGTCCCGGCACGAAACGGTGAAATTTTTGAAAAAAATTCAGGGAGACCCATATAGACCCATATAGTCCCATACTGGGGGTATAGGACCAATGTTTGTCCCACTGGGAAACCTACTTCTAGACATTTGCGGTATGGTTGTTTGGATTTGTTTTCTTAGTCTCGTCAAGACAAACATGATAGGAAGTGTCGCGGAGCGAATCGTTGAAATTTTTGAAAAAAATGTTCAGGGAGACCCATATAGTCCCATACTAGGGGTATAGGACCAATGTTTGTCCCACTGGGAAACCTACTTCTATACATTTGCGGTATGGTTGTTTGGATTTGTTTTCTTAGTCTCGTCAAGACAAACATGATAGGAAGTGTCCCGGCACGAAAAGGTGAAATTTTTGAAAAAAGTTCGAGGTCTGTCTATAGCCCCATATAGACCCATATAGTCCCATACTGGGGTATAGGACCAATGTTTGTCCCACTGGGAAACCTACTTCTATACATTTGCGGTATGGTTGTTTGGATTTGTTTTCTTAGTCTCGTCAAGACAAACATGATAGGAAGTGTCCCGGCACGAATCGTTGAAATTTTTGAAAAAAGTTCGAGGTCTGTCTATAGCCCCATATACTATAGACCCATATACTGGGGTATAAGCCCAATGTACATGTATGTATAAATCCATACTGGGTGGACGTGTTGGAGTCTAGGTGAGTCCCTGGTGGTCCAAGGGTGTCATATGAGGTCTTATTTTGAAGCTCTCATGCAGGAGCACTTGACTACACTAATGGTTCGTACGTTGTCAATACTCTGCGCATGCGCAGCTTGGCCGTAGTATAGAAAGCAGACATTTTTGGGGTGTGTGTGGGTGTGTTTGGGTTAGAGATGGGCTATTCACGGTTCGAAAGGGTCGTGTGAGGTATCAATGTGAAGCCTATGTGAGGGAGCATCTGATGGCGTGGATGTGGGGTAGAAATAGGGTCATTCTGCGCATGCGCAGCCTGGCCGTAGTAGAGAAAGCAGGCATTTTGGGGTGTGTGTGGGTGTGTTTGGGTTAGAGATGGGCTATTCACGGTTCGAATGGGTCGTGTGAGGTATCAATGTGAAGCCTATGTAATGGAGCATCTGATGGTATGGATGTGGGGTAGAAATAGGGTCATTCTGCGCATGCGTGATAGCCAAAGGGTATGGAAATAGACGTTTTTGTGGTCTAGGCGAGCCCCTCATGGGCCTATTGTGTCGAGTGAGGTATCCATGTGAATCATAGGTGAGGGAGCATCCACCTGGACTAAGATTCACGTGGTTTGGTGGGTCTGCGGAAGTGTGTGACGTCACTTCCGGTTTTTCAGAATGCTCAAACACTACCTCCAACTTTCCCGGCCCGCACCCTGGCCCGGCCCGACCCAGCACGCAGCGCGCGCGCGGGTTGTCCGGAAGTGAGCGCGCGGGTCAAAAGGTGACATCCAAGTCAAAAGGTCTCCCTTTCGGCAAGGTTCGGCGACAATGTTGCGGCATCGATATATACAGAGCTTGAACCCCAAAAAGGGGATTGTAAATGAACCTGGGAAGGATGGGCAGTTCCATTTGGACCAATCAGCGGTCGAGAAAAATAGCCAATGAGCGATCGAGAAAAGAACCAATGGACGGGTACTAGGTACACATCTGAGCCTACATCCGGGTACTGGGATGCTTTCGCCTACGTCCGCGCCTACATCCGGGTTCTTCTCAACATCCGGGTTTCCCAGTGGGTTTTTTTCGTCTTCCATCTGGGTACTGTGGTTTTACATCCGGGTTCTCATCTTACATCCGGGTTTTTCCATATTTAAAAATACATAGAACTTATAGTAATAAACTTAATCTATACGTGTTGGACGAGTCTTCACTCACCGTCTTCCTTTACACGCACCTCAATGAAATGCCCGCTCCAAACCTAGACCAAAACACGTACTTGGTCTGTGGGCTGATTTCATTGGCTCTCTATTTTACTATAGTGCTCTTGCATTCTAACATTGATGGGTTACATTTTGGCCCCATCCTACACCACTGATTTCAGTTTGACTGAATCTCCACATTGGGCATTTATGCATTATGAATAAGACAGGGTTTTTTGGTGAGATCTCATTATTTTTTATTCAATAACAACAACAACGTGAGAACAACCACGTGAAAACTCAAGCCCAGAACAAGGGGCTTGTACATTGAAAGAACTGAAGCCCAGAACAAGGGGCTTGTACATTGAAAGAACTCAAGCCCAGAACAGAGGGACTTGTACATTGAAAGAATTCAAGCCCAGAACAGCGGGCGTGTGTACATTGAAAGAACTTAAGCCCAGAACGGGACTTGTACATTGAAATGATGGGCGGCCCAGTCATATACGAGTACATCTCGGTCCTCGGCCTTGGGGTACTCGTCAAACATGTGGACGATCGTCTGCATGGAATGTCCCCGACATCGATGGTACAGGTAAAACAAGCAATATTGTCCGCACACCATACTGTCCAGGCTTTGCAACGTTTTAGTATTCCAACACCACGTCTCTGTGCCTTGATCCATGAAGTCTGTTAAATCGGAATGGAGAGGTGGTAGGTCGTACGGATCAAAGTATTCGCCCTGCTCTTCTGTCAAGTACACGGCCACCCAGTGTTCACCGGGTCGATCCATCGGGTCTGTATTCAGGACGTCAGCAGCAGGATACACACGGTCTAATGGGAACACGTCTCGGGCGAACACTCCTTGAAAGACCATGCGTGTCCCTGGATCATTCTCCAGCACGGTGCGTATCTGGCCTGTATCCATGTTAGGTGGCAAAGTCACACAGGACGTTACGGCTTTTATCGATTTGAATGATGTTGTCAAACTCAGCGTAGCAAATCACATTGATGGTTTTCGGTAAAGGTGTCCCGAAATGCAGTTCCAAGCGTAAGTTGCCTTTCTTGACGAGACTCAGTTGATGATCGTTGTCTAAGGTGGGAGTCAGATCGAAACAGAACAAGGTGTACCCGCTGCCGAAATCGTCTCGACTGATCATATTTCCCTCGTCTTGGTTGATTTGGCCAGTTGCTGTGAAGAGATTCAGATAGCTCCGGATGTAATTGTCCGTTCCGAAATTAGGTTGTAAGGGGCGTGCCGGTACCTGTTGGCCATCCACATGCAGGGCCACGAAATTGATGTTGAACGCTTTTAGGTTGAACGGATTCCTCGAGAGAGTCCCATTATAACTGACGTTCTCCACACAGGCTAGGGTTAAACGCTTGGGCAAATCCCCCAGGAACAGGTTTTCTTGATTGACAATCATATTGCCTTTAGGAACGGAAAAGACCTTGGTCTGTACTCGTCGAATCGGGTACTGGGCTGGTTTTTTCTCCAAGGCTCTGATGTGCCCCAACTGTACACCTGGGCTCGGTTTCACTTTGCGTACAAACAGACTTGCCTCTTGGATGACAATGTTATACTCGAGGTCCTCATTCGGGGCCATCAAGGCAAACGCAGGCGTTGCGCGCACTAGTCGTATTTTGACAGGTACTCCATTCAAGAGGTATCGGTCCTGCATGAATAATTCCGCATGCAGACGTCCCATCATATCGACCGAGTGACTCTCTGCTGTGGCATCCACTCTCTCCGTATAGCCGTCATTATCAGGACTCGCTTCCATCTTGCCTGGGGTATCTCGGTAGAACAACGGGGCTGTCAAATACGACTTTTTAGCGTCACGCCCGTAGGATAACAGTGTTTCGATGTAGGCTCGGTACGGGTACGTGTTGGTCGAGGCGCTCACCAGTTTATCGCTCAGGGCTATATCCACTTGCTGGAATAGCGAATGAAGCCAGAGATTCACTGGACCCAAGGGTGCATCTGCTTTGAGGACTGACCCATCTTTATTGGTGATTTTAGCTTTCACATATAGGTACGTATGGGCTAAATCCAGGTAGGTCGTATCTGCGTTGGTGATGGTGAATTCAATGGGGCCTGTGGCTGTAATGCTGGAAAGGGGCAGATGTTCCACCCATTGACCCTCTTCGGCACTGGTCTGAGTAGGTGGGACGGTCCATAAATCAAATTCACTGTTGGTAGAAGGACACGACTCGGCATGGATGAAAGCCATCTTTAAGAAAAGATATCCTTGGTCTTCGATGTGCGTCGTCGCTGGGTCGGTCGTCGACTGGTGCGTGGTCTCGGTGGTGCAGGTCTTTTATTCCCTACGGTGCGTTGTGCTTTGGTGACCAAGACGCCTCCTGCTTCTTTGGCTCGCCGTTTCAGTTCTTCTTTGGATGCCGCATCGCCCAATACATCACCCGCGACTTGCAGTCCACTGCGCACCGCTTGTTTGCCGATCGCTTTGACCCCACGCGTCACCAAGGGCAGGAACGTTTTGACGATGCTCCCGAGTATGTTCCCCAGCCCATGTCCTCGTTGCATGCGTGTACCTGCAAAGACAGGAAAGCTACCCCCGGCCTGTTTGGTGTAATGATCGACGTCACTGGCTGTATGGCATTGATAAGGCACCTTCATTATGCAAAGTGAACCGCTCGGATTTGACGGAAATGAAGTGTCTGCACCACTTTCCCACGCTCGAATGCAATCGGTTGACCGGTGTCGTCTCTTATATCGATGACGATGGAGCTAATATCGGGCTGACTGACCGGTAGATACACGATATGCCTGAAACAGTGGGTGACTTGAGCTCCATACTTGCCTTTCACCGGGCAGACGCGCAGTAGAGGTACGTTGCTGTCGCCGACAATGTGAGCATCGACCACGTCCGAGTAGATGTACAGGCCATACATACCACCACGCATGTCCATCGGGATGTGGGCTCTCTCGCCGGTGGGGCCAGCGTACCCCCGTAGATCGAGACCCAGCATTTGCTGTAGGGTAGGACTGAGTTCGACACTCACGTTGGGGCTGAGCGTGAGACAGGCCTTGTCGTTGTGTGCGTTGTAATCGAAGTCCACATGATTTTTGAAGGGGAAAGATTTGATGGGTTTTGAAGTATTCGTGACGTCTCGTAGAGACTTATAATGCATCAGACTTCTCAGTCCACCCATGAACTCCTTGGGGGAATCGTATTGACCTTCGGGTAGTTTGAGTCGAGTTTCTTGTCCTTCGTAGGTCACCTCGTACCATACTTCATTGGCTCGCACGTTGTACCACGAGTAAGGGTATTGGATATCCACGAGTCCACATTCCCAGCGTCCAGGTAAATGCAACGGTTGCGGTAACTGGGTCACGTACTTGGTCAAGGTGTTGTCAGGAAACACATCAGCCGAGCTGTTACTGGGTAGGGTGAGGTAAAACATGACGACTGAGCTTTCCTGCTGCTGCTGTTGGTCTTAATACTTCTCCCAGCCCTTGGGCGCTAATCGTCGTGATGGTCGCGGTGACTTAGATCTTGGTGGTTGCAGTGGGTGGCGTGGTAAAAGGGGTGAAAAAGTAGGTGCCCGCCGTGGTGGTGATTTGGGGGGTGACTCCGGTTGTGGTGAGAGTCGTCGTGCACGACTGGGTGATTGCATAAAGGCCCAGCGCTGGGGGTTCCCCACCAATTCCTGTGGTACATGCATGTATTTCAAGCCTTGAGCGAAGACCTCCCATCCTCGAGGATTCGTGTGCGACCTGCGTTGACGCATCAGGTCATTCACTAAATCCGTCATGTCGGTACCGGGGACCACCTGATTCTGTACCAGGAGTTCGCCTTTATCATTCCAAGTCATGTTAGGATTCTGTTTCATTCGTTGCAATACCAGGCCAGCTTGTTTCTTGAACGATGCAGGTACACTCTTCAGGACTTCGTCTTCGACCCACTGTGGAGCTGTGGGTGGTACCCCTGGTAATGAAGGCTGTTGGAGCGGTGCTGAGGTCGGTGGTGTGTCGCGTGGTGGTGGTGGTGGTGCTGGGGTAGAGAGGGTTTTGTATTGATCCATGAACGTCATGTACCGCTGAAGCGTCTCATTGTACTGTTGTACTTTCTCACTGTCGCTTAACCTCGGTCGTTGTAAGATCTGGCGCATCTCTTCATCGAGGGTGTTTATCGTCTTCACCGTAGAATGTACGGGGTACGGTGATTGGAGGTTTTGAAGGAGCCGAGGTTCGACGAGGACCATTTTTTTTCGTGTGGTTCATTGTCGGCCGAAGAGTCCACCCAATACTGGACCCAACACGGAAGCGGCCAACGGTGCTAAGATGGCCCCGAGAAATCCACCTTTCTGTAACACCTTTTTCTTTTGTGTTTGAGAGACTCGCTTCTGGACTAAGGTTCGCAGACCTGTCTTATGCTTGGTCAACTTGGTCTTCTGAGCCGGAGCCAGTGGTACGTTGCCTTTTAACAGATTGTACAGGCAGCGTACAAGGTCAGGGTCCGCACCGCGTACAATGGTTCGAACCAACTCGGGTGGGGCCATCTTCAATACACGGAGCGTAGGGGCGTGCTTCCGTACTCGCGCAGACATCATGTACAAATAATGCTAGAACCCACAACTCTGCCCTTTTTATCTATCTCAGAGAACAGAGACAAAAATCAACCATGATGTGGTATTCATTCTTTTTATTATCCCCATCATCAAAACACACACACCCCAGCTGGGGGAGCCACTGTGGGTGTGTTTACATTATTTTTGCGTGTACACGTGGTGAGTCTCTCCGGGAAAGATGCCGGTGCGTAGTCGAAGGTGATCGGGGGTGGCTTGCTTCAGGTCGAAGAGCATATACCCGTGCTGAGGGGTTGTCGCATCTTTAAAGGCTTCCAACGCAAACGCAGTGCGTCCAGGGTACATCTGTCTCGCCAGGTGCAGCAGTTGAGTGGTATCTCTCGGGTTTTTGAAGACCACCATGTAGTGGGCATTTAAGCTGATGTTCCGATGTTCTTTGTTTTTACTGAACAGATTCTGCACAATGTAGATGATGCTGAGCCGTCGATGATGGCTGCCTTTGGTAAAGAGTTGGGTGACCCGACTGTCCGTCTCCGCCATGAGATCATCCAGAACCACCAAGGTGTTGGGTTCCAAATCGGCCAGGTTGGGTAGGCCTTCCACGAACGTGATGTGGGGCATTGCTGCATACGCAGCCTGCCATTCTCCGTAACACCACACGACTCGGGCAATGGGTGGGGTGATCATGCTGTCGGCGTGTTCGAGGAGCTTCCTGACGAAGTGCGTTTTGCCGGAGCCCGTCGGTCCTGCGATGACGCAAGTGAAGGGATGCTGCCAACGGGGGTCCATGGTTGGAGGTGTATCCGCTGTCGTGGTAACCCGCTCTTGTAAATTTGGTACGAGTGAACTGGAGTGGTGGGTACAACGTCGGTCGTCGTTGTCTGTTCACTGTCAGGGATGATGATGATGGTGGGTACAACGTTGGTCGTCGTTGTCTGTTCACTGTGAGGGATGAAATCCGGTGGGTTTTCAGACGTAGTAGGTGTACTTGGTGTAGGTGTTGACTCTATTCTTGGTGTGGAGCTCGTTGTGGCTTGTACACGGGGTGTGGTGATGACTGGGCTCGATACGGGGTTGACTGGTGCTCTCTGTAGACCGGTTTCACTGATGGCTGGTGTTCTCAATGGTTAAGTAACGTGCTGACATAGGCTACGTCGTAAAACACACCTCCGTACAACACACTCAGCAGGGTTAGCAATATCACCACAAAGCCTACTTGCGCTTTGCGCGTTTTGGGAGACGCTGTGTTCAGAGACGGTTGCACCGTGTTCATGGTCGAACGTAGAATGAAGGATGACGGTAGTGGTGTCTGGCTTTATAGTCGTTTCACCTGGTTGGCTGCGACCCAGGAATTGAAGGAACTGGGCCAGCCTTGCCATTTCACGAAATGAAACAGTTTGCCACGTCGACGTTCAGTTTTCAAAATCTGCTCCACCTTGTAGTAGTCTTGCTGTGTTCTTACGACAGGCTGTAATTCCATCTCGTAAAACGTGCCTAGCAACGGTTCCCCTTGAAGATCTTCCAGTTCATAGACTCGCCGCTGTCGGGGTAGGCGCCGTTTAATCAGGAAGTGCTCATCGCTCCAGTTGGGCAAGTAACTTTTCTCGAACTTGCCCTTGACTTTACTGATCCGTACAGGGTCCCCGACCTTGAACACCGCCTTCGGTGCTTGTTGCGATTGTATGGGGTACAAGACACGCCGGACTTGGGCTTCATTGCGTTGGGTCACGGTAATGGGGGCTCTCTCTATACTCCGGTGATAGGCTCGATTGTAACCACTCACAAGTTTCGCGAGAACATCGATGTACCGCCTTGTATTCTTGTAGGTGAAATATTTATACATACGGCCTTTGAATGTCCTGTTGAACCTTTCCACCACGGAAGCCTTGGTCTCGTTGTACGTATGGAAGAAGAAGACCTTCTGTTTCTTGAGAAAGGCTTGGAACGGTCTGTTGAGGAATTCCGTGCCTTCGTCGGTTTGCAAATACAAAGGTTTGCGCCCGGTCTTGAAGATATCTTTGAACGCCGCTATGAGATTCGCCCCCGTTTTCGTCCGGATGGGTACCACCCACGCATACTTGGATAGGATATCGATGCACGTCAAGATATACCGATTCCCATCGTTGTGTTTGGCAAAGGCGCTCATATCGACCAAATCCGCTTGCCACTGGGCATCTATTCCTCCCACGATGACCCGGTTCCGTAGAAAATGGCGACGGACAGCTCGATGTAAGGTATAGGTGTCTTGTTTTCTTAACCAATCTCGGACTTGGGCACGTTGTATCCCCTGGGGGTTGGCCGCTCGATAGAGAGCCGACAATGCACTATACGCAGCCGGACTGTCGGGACTGTAGTATAAGTTATCCAACACCTTCTCCCAGCGCTTCATGGTGACAAAATGATGTTGGACCCGGAGAGTATGGTTTATTTATAACAAGTTTCTACCACCGTTGTGTTGGTTGACTGAGTTCAGCCGGATAGTCTATAGCCTCGTCGTCTGGTTCATGACTAGACAGTTGTTCATTGGGTTCAGCCAGCGCGTGCTCAATAGCACGAGCCCACCCCAACTGGTCTGATGACCGCTCGTCCGGTGTAAACAGCTGGTCCACAATAGGCACCACTTTCTCCAAGGCTGTCCACAGGTCAGGGTCTAGGGTGAAGCTTTGCGTAGGATCGTGGTAACGCCCCACACGGGCAAAGAAGGGTCCACGGTGTACGTAGTTGGCGTTCTCGAGGTGGATGAGGTTTCCGTCGAGCTCACCAGACAACACTTGTTTAAATTTGGTCCAACCATCACGGTGTAGGGTAACCGTAGTGGATGTGTACTCCGAACCCCACCCACAGGCATCCCGATCATCCACGATGGTGACTTTATCTTCATAGACGTGTAACCCCACCTGGGGTGTAAGGGGCAGGATGGCTCGTAGGACTGGTGACATGCTTGACCCAATCACGAAGGATGAATGACACACACGCAGACTGTCTCTCGTATTTATAGTCAGGTCCCTCGGTGACATGGTTGACCCAATGACGAAGGGTGAATGACGCGCACGGTGTCTGACCCTCGTATTTATGGTGAGGTCCCACTGTCATCGCCGCAGCGCCAGGGTCAATAGGGCACAGACCATGACTAGGCCAACCAGCCGTCGCTGGTTCCGGCGTGAGCGCTCGTGGTCCATAGCCCGGGCATCAAGGATGGCTGTCATAGTCCAATAGTAGTGAGTGATAGCACATCTCTCCATCGAGTGCACTCTGTCGAGGACCGCTTCTGTGAACTCTTTCAGGATCTGGCGTCGCCCCTCGTTGTCGTCGTCATCTGCAAACATGGAGCGAACCACCGCTCGGTAACCCGTGAATGAACTAACCACGGTGGCATGCTGTAAAATCCGAGACGCATGGGGCTCCGTCATGGATCTGCAACCGTAGATAGGCCGATGAATGCAGCAATGCCCTGAACATTTCCACTTTTATACGGGGTTTTTTCTGACATTCGTGTGTTTTCGTTGACCTCCGTGTACGACCTTGCGGGGGTTTTCCACAATGTTGTCCACCTTCGTGTCTTTTCGGTAAAGTCCGTGTCTTTTCGGTAAAGTCCGTGTCTTTTCGGTAAAGTCCGTGTCTTTTCGGTAAAGTCCGTGTCTTTTCGGTAACGTCCGTCAAGGGACTACTTTTTCTCGCGGAGGCAGACCGCATCACCGCGGATGAATACAAAGGTCAAAGAACTATTTTTGACCTGCAAAGGCTATCTATTGTCCCGGAGAGGGCCGGACATTGTCGGAGATTGCCGGACATTACCGGAGATTGCCGGACATTAGACGGCTTCTGATTGGACGAGAGCTCTGTGACGGATTTGACCTTTGACGGCTTCTGATTGGACGAGAGCTCTGTGACGTCATCGATGACGTCATCTCATTTGCATAAATAGGACCCAATTTGCCTTTTATATACTACTATGGTCCTTCATTGAAATAGAAGGATAGTTTGAGCCATATTTGCTATATTTACATCAGATAGCAATTGTTAAAAAACGCCCCATGCTGAAGAGACAGGAAAGAGGCCAGGAGAACGATCTTGTCGGTGCCATCGGGAGTAGTACATGGGGTCTATATTCCGGTGAACCGCCTATCTCTTTAACAAGGGAGATGTTTTTCCTCCCCATTTTATCGTTGATCCTTATGACTCTGACGGCACTTACTGAACGGATTGTCACGAGGCTTAATATTGGAATAGGAGTGTTCTCGTGAATGAAGTAGGTCAACCGGAAGCGACGTCATCAAAACCGGAAATAGCCGATATCTCGCGGATGGAAGTGTCTAGAGGCATGGGACTTTGATTAATTGATACCAAGGAACAAAAGCGTGAATTTGAATGTATCAGTGACATCATCACGGATTCATAAGGGTGTGAGTGAGGTTATATCTCAGAAATGTCTTATCGACGAGAAGATTTTTTCTGTCAGTGACATTGTAGTACTACCAGTAAACTCGAGACAACATGGAACAACATAGCGAATGCGATATTAGACGTTAATGTGTTCTTCTTAGACTACGTAATGAATAAACGATTTTGACATCAAATATATATGGTACAGAGATATAATCGATATTGAAGCAACGCATTTATCCAGTGGGCATGTATTTGTCAGTACATGGTATTTACTAGCGAGTCGTGAGTATGCATCCAACAGACATTTTAGGATCATTACTAGTATAAAAAGCATTTGGTCCCGGTGTTTATCAGCGAGAGAAAGCGAGAGTGAAAAAAAGAAGAACAAACACGGATTATAATTCCCTAAGCAACACAGTGCAAAGATGGACAATCGTACATTAACATCGTGTAATAATATATGTATGGTACTTATCCAGAAAACAACCTAGAATAACAAACACGCTCAGTCTGGATGTAAAACGTCAACCGGCTAGTCAGCGGTAGATATACGTATACCGTCGTAGCTACAACGGTACAATCCATCATAAACAAAAGACACGGTCCATCGTCGATCAAATTTCGCGCGCAATCCACATCAGTCACAAATGGGTCACACATCTGTTCAATGAACGTAGTGCAATATTGTATACATGTGCACAAACCCCGGCTTCGGTGGAACTTAAACACAGCCTACAGTCGGTTTCTCCTTGGCTGTGATGAATGTTGCGAGCCAAAATCTAAACAGACGTGTTTATACCGATAAAACTTAAATTTGTGTTTCGTCAGTTAATCATGAAGTTTTTATTCGAATAAAACCGCCCTTTACTTCAGTGAGGTGGTAATATACCTTTCGCTGCGAATACATTATCATTCGCAATAAAACCGTAACATCAACACAGAGTAATATAAAAGTACACAAATATGTCAACGGGGATTGTCCTTCCCATTACCTAAATACAACCGAGCAAGGGCATGATGGGCATGCTGATAACAAAATACGAGCGTAGGCATTTTGGGATAATAGAATAGGCCCGTTACAAATATTTTCGAATTTGGTGATACAATTACACACTGATAGCAAGGTATGATCTTTGTGTGCAACATGGTTAGAGCTTCTTTTTGTAACTTGTGCTTTACAGCGACGACTACAACGAATATCATATGGATTAAAATATAGCGATACGGATTTGATATTTTTGGAACATGATGATGTCTTGCTAGCATCATTGAAAACTGTTGACCGCTTCTCTCTTGCGGGATATTAGCCTATGTTTATGAATACTATGATTGTCTTTTTAAATTTGGTGCTAATGCTGTTATATGGAATATGGAAAAGGTCTTTGGATTATGGACGCGGATATTCTTTAATGGATGACGGCTGAATTATGAATGACAGACCAGACGCGTGTTATTATTATTCCAATCAACCCGCGGATAGGGGTCGTATGGACATCGTGCGACTGAGATCTTCATGATGTACATATGAACAGTATACTCAAGATTTTTCCGGCATCTTTGAAAACTGCTTCTCGCTTGTAGGAAATTAGCTTATGTGTGTAACTTTGGTGAACGTGCTAAGGAGTACTAAATGTTTTAACTCTAAACTAAAACAACATGGAGACCCCCATGGCTGGAGAATTGTGACGTCAACGAACACTAGTTCTTCTGTTTCTGAAGGTAAATATGCACCAATGCACCAGTCAATTGGCCGAGGTACAATTTTCGATACCGAAACGTACAAACATAGACGAGGATGGTAGTGCGACTAGCAGCGAGTTCACAGGAAGATGAACTACAAGGCTATTGAGCCAGAAAGACTCACAGAATGACAGCGAGGAGAGCCCGTCTACAGGCGACGATGAGGAGATTGAGGCCGACAGTGAGAATCAGACCATATCCGACGGGGAAATACAACCTGGTGCCATTTGGCTCAAGCGAGAAAAAGAATGTGTTTGTTATCAAGACGTGACAACAATTCGCTATTTAGCACCACCTATAAATGCGGATAAGTTGATAATGAGTGCCGTAAATAAATATGAAAACCAACAACCGCATCAGACCATTGTTGAAGCGTTGGGTTTTGCTGATTTCTTCTGATTGTATGGGTGAAAAATTCTGAAGTTTATGTACATGATGGCTTGCTACATTTTGCAGAATGTGTATAGAAATAAGTTCAAATGCTTGCTGTTTTATAGTGACTGTAAGACTTGATAATTTCTCTTGCGCCCATGTTTATCTCGGCGCAGAGAATGTCCGATGACTTAGCGTGATTATCGACATATGGTCGTATCCATTAAAAACATGCGATTGCTAATAATTATTGATTTTGGGTTCACAGTGACCTTGACCTTTTCCCTTTGTATACGGCACATCTACCCCTAATGTATGAGATCACAAAACAATTGCAGTTTATCAATATTTGTCTGATTTTTGGGCCACTTTGACCTTGACCTCGACGTCAATTTTGGTACGCGACACATCGACTCCTTTCAGTGTATCCATTCACAAACAATTGAAACTGTAGACAAAAACTGTCGCAGGTATGAATCGGACACGGTAGGCGGGCGGACGGACGGAATTCGCCATCACATAACACATCCGCCTTTTTCGCGGGCGTAAAGCAAGTAGAAAGTTTAAAATAAATTGTCAACCGCCAGGTCGCGCAAATTGGATATGCGGATTGGAATCAAGGACAGCAAATATTTCAGTACCTCAGACCTTAAATATCGGTACAACCAAATCCTTGTAATTTTAAGAGGACATCACAAAAACAACATTCAAAATCGGCATCGCAGAGCTTTATGAGTTTACTCGTATGCCATTTGGGCTATGAAATGGACCTGCCAAGTTCATGCGTTTCGTGGATTATATCTTTGGAGATTGAAGTTTTCATTCTACATCTACATCTACATGAATGATGTGTTGGTAACAGCCTCTAGTTTTCAGGAGACGCTCTACATACTGGACATGGCGCTTACTAGACTGGAAAACATAGTATATTCACTATGTCTGTGCCAAGTCATCTTCATTACACTAATTTCTACGTTCACACTTGTACTAGATATATCAGTCTTCGCAATCCAAGGTGTAAATTTAATTACGAACCAGAGACGATCAATCAGCACCAATCATGTGTAGGGTGACATTTTCTGCCAGTATACGCAGTTACGTCATTTCTCCTAATATGACGATTGGATTGTTCGAATATATCTAGGCCCGGTAATCACTAACCCACTTCTATGACATTTCTAAATTCAACTGGATTCGAGGTCAGTGACGTCTGGTGTCTGTCTATAAGTTCCTTGAAAATGACTAGTGCGCTAATATACCAAAGCTAGTTCGAAAACTGATAGTAGATCTTGACTTGGTGTGAGAAGAAGGTGCCGAATGTACCTCACATGGGTCCTTTGGTGTCAGAGAAGGACTGTTCTCTAGATAAGGATTTTTAGAGGTAGGGGGTTATTACGGGAGGATAAAGGTATAACGAACTGATGCGGTGGCTGTGTGCAAAGAGGTAATAGCATATTAAGCATAGCCTGACTCGCGATTGGTTAATAAGTGGTGACCCGCCTGCTAATCGGAAAAAAGGTATAAATTCATAATTTAAGTTTAAAAATATCACGTAACTCGTCTCTATTTTCAAGGTACTGTTGATATTTATTGCATTCGTTTTTACCTCGATCTCAGGGGTATTGTAGTCACACCATCCGCCCGTCTGTTCTTCTGTTCGTCCTCTTTTCCCCCGGACTCCATATCTTGAGAACTACTGAAGGCAGGCTGACGAAACTTCTGTTCAATGTAGAATGTCATCTATAGATGTGCCTTTTGTAAGTTTTATTGGACAGGTCCTCACTTGTCTGTCTGTCCATCCACTTTTCTGCTCAGCTACATCATTGTTTAATTCCAAAATTATCTATTATGGGCCTTCTTGTGGTAAGTTTCTAAAATCCAGTGGTGGTCAAATCATTTACATACTAATTTTCCAGTATTAAAAAAGTTTTCTTTCCATTCTACTTCAAAAATATTAATGTAATGCTGCAAGCGTTTTCCCTGATCTACATAATTCTACACATTACATGCACCAAAACTGCAGGGTAGTGCACATAGAGAAAGTGATACACTGAATAAAGCCAATGTTTACTTGCTATATTTTGTGAATAAATATATGAAACAACTTTAAGATGTATTGGGTGTGCTTGAAATGAATCTATCCAACTCGATAACGAAAGTAATTTGTATTACAAGAACAATAAATTGCATAACAACAACAACAACAACAACAACAACAAAGTGTGTCCTGGCCCCCTGAGAAATGAAAGCTATTGTGTGAAAATGATGAACAATATGAAAAAAGTCAAGCATTCTTTTTGGGGATTTGCACCAAAGTCCCAGCTAACAGAAAAACCATGAGCAAAAGCCCAAATGGACAAAGGCCTCATTCGACATTTAGTTTCAGGTCAAGACAATAAGATCACAGCTTCACAACTTTATTTTTTCCTACAGCTATGTGGATACCTTGTCACTTTTTATACCCCCGTGCATAGTAGAAGGGTATACTGGATTCCGATTGTCCGTTCGTCCGTCTGTGTGTCAGTGCATCCATCTGTTCGTCTGAAATTTGTTTCCGGGTAATAGCTTGATAACCGCTCATCGGATTCTTCTCAAATTTGGTATTCATTTACCATGCCATGCGGTATCGCCTGGGATTGCATTTCGACCACTTTCGCCAAACCGTGGCCCCACCTGGTGGTAAAATTCGATATGCATTTTCGGGCAATAACTTGAGAACCTCTCATCGGATTCTTATAAAATTGGGATGTCGCCCACTTGCGCATAGAGGTGGTGTGCCACCTGGTGGGAAAATCTGTAATTCATTTCCTGCCGATGACTTGAGAACCGCTCCTCAGATTTTTTTCAAAGTTGATATTTATATACCATGTCATGTGATGGCACTTTTCACCCTCCCCCCCCTCCTGTTGGTTTCTTGCTCCTATCTCCGGAGCGTCAACAAATGAGAATTGAAACTCTGTGACTTTATCATATTGGGGTCATTTTGAGCCTATTTGCATGACCCCCCCCCCCTCCCACCCGAGCAGAGGATCATGGGTAAATTCAAGATGGCAACCAGGTGGGGTACCAGAAAAGTGATTTTTTTTCGTCATATTTCTTCCAAATTTCTGCTTTCCCGCGACGAAAAGTGGACAAAAATTATTTTATTTCACATCACATCAATATTTACTAATTTATGATGCAGTTTTTGCGGAGAAATTGCATAAATAAAAAATTCAAAAAATCTGACCGAAAATATGCCGTTTTTGAAAATGACGTCACTGTGACGTCATCGAAGTGGCCATCTTGGATTTTTTACATTTTCTGGTAGAGCTTGACCCAAGGGTATGGTGTGGAAGTTTCGGCCCCCTAGCTCAGGGGGTAAGATAACTAATTAGGGACAGGCATTTCGCCCCCCCCCCCCAGGCCAGGATACGTCCCAAAAAACTCAGGCCAGATAGGGTTAAAAATACCACAGAATATGTGAGGACACCTGGAACTGTTCTTCAGAAGTGTGGAAAATAAGGCTAGAATACTCTCGTGAGGCGTACAAGAACGTTATCCTCCAAAACGATAGTTTGGAAAATGGACCTGGGGACTTGAAACAGGTCAAGAACAAAAAATACTTGGACGGGTAAAAGGAAAGAAGTAACGACAAAATATATCGAAACAATTTTGATGGCCGTTTGCAGGAGGTAACATGTAAAGTCGAAACAGACAGCTTCGTTTAGATGAAGAACTATTCGAAGAGAAAGGTTCCAATAATCATCTTATAATAGTTATATGCATGGACCAACAAATCCAGGATACACGCCATTTCTGCTTGTGTTCAGCGAGATGAGCCAAACATACTTGGCGTGAACAAGACTTAAAACGTGGTAAGGTCTTTTTACCTCCGTCGATCAGACGGAGGTCTAGGAACGCAACGTGAAATCTCCCGCCAAATAATTGTCATATGGGGAACCCACGACTCATAGTATTTCCAATAGGGATCGTCATGGTTCCGTACATTTTTCTCATTTGTGCCGAAATATTAGCAGCAATGCTTAGAGGCAATGCAAATATTAAGGGTATCAAGATTGGAGATGAGGAATTCCTTCTGTCCCAATATGCTGACGATACAACAATTTTTCTAGACGGATCCCTCAAGAGTTTAAATTCATGTCTGGAAACATTGGAACATTTTGCTAATTTTTCAGGTTTAAAAATGAATGTAGACAAAACAAAAATTGTTCGAATAGGTTCACTTAAAACATCCAACATAATGTTGAAAACAAAATGGCATTTGGATTGGTCACAAGGCGATTTTAAATTATTAGGACTGGTTTTCACCCACAACCTAGCTGAAATGGTGGAGAGAAACTATAAAGACAAATTAAAGGATATTTCTTCTGCCATGAGAATATGATCAAGACGTGGACTGACTCCAATAGGTAGAGTTGTTATTCTGAAAAGCTTACTTTTGTCAAAACTAAATCACATTTTTGCAGCTCTCCCAGATCCATCTGAACTAATGATAGAAGAATTTCAGAAAAGCTGTTTCGCGTTTGTATGGAACTCTAAACCAGACAAAATTTCCAGGAAAATGGCAACCAAAACTGTAGAAGATGGAGGCTTGGATATCCCGGTAATAAAATTCGTCATCCAGGCACAAAAAATATCGTGGATTAGAAGATTATATCTGAATAATCCTAAATGGAGAAAACTAGTCCTACTGTATATGCCACAAAACCAAAGCATGGTGACAGTCGGTTCTGCTTTCTTAAGAAAAACCATCATCCCATATATTGACAATCTTTTCTGGAAGGACGTTCTTGTAGCATGGGCCGATTTTCAAGCAAAACTAGATTACAAAGCGAGCCATATATTTTCCAATGAGATAATATGGTATAATGAGAATGTTACCATAGATAACAAAGCGTTTTATTTATCCGATTAGGATAGAAAAGGTGTCCGTTTCGTTAATGATCTTTTGGAAGCCGACGGAACATTCCTAAAATTTGATACATTCAGGAAAACCTTTCTATGCAGATCAAACTTTTTGGAGTATATATCTGTATGCCAGGCAATAAAAAAGGCGGCAAATAAAAAAGGAATTTTATCTTTACAGAAACAAACAATAACTCCGCTGATTCCACCCCACGTTTCGTCTTTATTGAGCGTCCGAAAAGGTTGTAAAACTTACTATAGAACCTTACTAGACACAAAGTTTACTAAATCGACTGCTCATTTAAAATGGGAAAAAATTCTTGGAGAATCTTTTACTGAAAGGGAATGGCGAACTTTTAATATCCATGTATCTAAGTACCGAGACGTAAAGCTCAAATGGTTTCAATATAGAATACTGAATAGAATTCTGACAACCAATATCTTTGCCCAAAAGATTGATCCTACCGTTAGTAGTATGTGTACTTTTTGTAATAAAAACCCCGAGACAACCCTCCACTTATTATGGGAATGTGAACATATAAAACCTATTTGGCAACACATAGAGCAGTGGTTCGCCTCTGTGGGTATTCCCGTTTCATTCACGCCGAAGAAAGTAATTTTTGGACTTTTAGAAACGCGAAATAAACCACTTAACTATGCCATGTCAGTGATAAAATTTTCAATTTACAGGATGAAAGCAGCTAAGAAATTGCCAACTTTCGAAAGTATTCAAAAAGATCTTAAATCAGCATATGAATTAGACAGATATATCAGATATAAAAATTGTGAAAGGCATATTTTTGATCAATATTGGTCGACACTACATTTATTATTGAAATCCTAGGTATTTTGCAAGAATATGCATGCAGATATATATCAATATGGCTGCTTTAATCAATGTTAAATCTAGGAATTGATGACAAATCTGAAAAAAAAACCTAGTATATTGTACTATTAATTGATGCTATTGTAAAAATGCGTTCCTCAATTTTGTGATGTTTTCAATGTTTTTGCAGAACAAACCTAAGCTGCGTATGTGTGTTGTCTGTATGCTGTATACATGCTGTATATGTCCTGTCCATTATATGAAAAGCCAAATAAAATATCAATTATAAAAAAAAAAATATTGGGGTCATTTTGAGCCTATTTGCATGATGGCAACCAGGTGGGGTACCAGAAAAGTGATTTTTTTCCGTCATATTTCTTCCAAATTTCTGCTTTCCCGCGACGAAAAGTGGACAAAAATTATTTTATTTCACATCACATCAATATTTACTAATTTATGATGCAGTTTTTGCGGAGAAATTGCATAAATAAAAAATTCAAAAAATCTGACCGAAAATATGCCGTTTTTGAAAATGACGTCACTGTGACGTCATCGAAGTGGCCATCTTGGATTTTTTACATTTTCTGGTAGAGCTTGACCCAAGGGTATGGTGTGGAAGTTTCGGCCCCCTAGCTCAGGGGGTAAGATAACTAATTAGGGACAGGCATTTCGCCCCCCCCCCCCAGGCCAGGATACGTCCCAAAAAACTCAGGCCAGATAGGGTTAAAAATACCACAGAATATGTGAGGACACCTGGAACTGTTCTTCAGAAGTGTGGAAAATAAGGCTAGAATACTCTCGTGAGGCGTACAAGAACTTTATCCTCCAAAACGATGGAAAATGGACCTGGGGACTTGAAACAGGTCAAGAACAAAAAATACTTGGACGGGTAAAAGGAAAGAAGTAACGACAAAATATATCGAAACAATTTTGATGGCCGTTTGCAGGAGGTAACATGTAAAGTCGAAACAGACAGCTTCGTTTAGATGAAGAACTATTCGAAGAGAAAGGTTCCAATAATCATCTTATAATAGTTATATGCATGGACCAACAAATCCAGGATACACGCCATTTCTGCTTGTGTTCAGCGAGATGAGCCAAACATACTTGGCGTGAACAAGACTTAAAACGTGGTAAGGTCTTTTTACCTCCGTCGATCAGACGGAGGTCTAGGAACGCAACGTGAAATCTCCCGCCAAATAATTGTCATATGGGAAACCCACGACTCATAGTATTTCCAATAGGGATCGTCATGGTTCCCGACGAAATCTTGCACTTTTGCTTTGGACACAATTGAAATAATGGGGTTCCCCATTGCAATGCATTGCAGTGGGCCTTGCTTCTGTAGTCGGGTTCCACCTCAATCTCGAATTGAAACTCACAGCGAGGCTGGACCCAAATCGCTGAACCTCAAACGACGGGTAGCCACTTTTTACCGTGCGTCAGGAGTAGGTTTGATGAAAATGAATATGCATTACTCGTGACGTCATATCAGCCTCGTTTTTATATACCGGCCTGTCACAGGCCGCGCGCATAACGATCAGCAATTTGACACTTTAGTCGGAGGGCCCCTTGATTTATGGAGAAAAGAAATCCGAATATTATGATTGTGGAATAGACTTCATTTTATACGTATATATATGTTGTTCATTTATTCCGTTGTTTTGTACTCAGCTCATAATGAGTGTATTAGTACAATACAATTCATTCGAAAATCATTTTATACGGACCTATGTACTGCAACACCCCTTATTATGAAACATTATTATCTAAGAAATAAAATATTGCATTTTAATAGCATTTTAGGATTAAAGTAAATTTCACAATTTGATCATTACTATTGTCTAAGTGTGCCCCAGCAAAAGTATTCCGGTCCGCCCCAGGTGCACGATATTTTGTAAAAAAAACAATATCTGAGATAATAAATCAATTCAATTTAAATTGTACCTTTGTCCATCCTTTCTCAGTGATTTCAAAACAGTAATGAAGTACTGCTGAAAATTTGCTATAACAAAATATCATCCTCAGTCCTCAAAATTTACTTGGACTGCTCAAAAACAATTTTTTGGGCTCGTACGTAATATTTTACCAATGATACTTTTTATTTGTAATCAATATAGGTGTTGTATGGGAGTGGTAGGTTTCTACAGATAATATTGTAATGTGCTTTCTGTTCTTAACAAAGGAGCTAGACGGCTTGTCACACTTTGCCCCATGTCCCACTGTACCCCAGGTACTCGATACATTGATGTTTGATAAACAGCACACCTGTTAATTGGAGTGGAATTAAATGCAAGTAAACAACACGCAGACAAATGAATTGAGATCTAATTGAAGACGCTAGCTCGTCGGGTAAATCACAAATGAAGTTAGGCAAATTGAGTTCAAAATATTACACAATATTTACACATGTTCTGTTAAACCGTTCAAAAACATATACATTTTGGGAAGCTTTTTCACTTTGGATCAAAAAGGGAGTTGATATAACTCTTTGTCCATGGAGGATCTAAAAGTGGCGGAATGCTAATGCAAATCTCTTGTTATTTTATCTCGTTCTGGAGGCTAAGTATTTCATTTACAATTGCAGGTGTACATCGCAAAATGCAAGATCAGCTGTATTTAAGAATATTATAAGATTTGAGATTGAAGTTCTGTCCGGCCACAGCGGAAGCGATTGGTGCCGATTGGAGGGGCCAAAATAACAGCACAATAGGCGAAGGTCCAGGGGCCGCCTAGGTCCCGGAAGATCCCGTGGTCGTACATGGCCGGAGATGCGTATTTTCCTCTGACCATGAATGAATGTGAATGAGTAAAGATGCCCCTCAAGCTTATTAGAAAGTGAAATGTGCATTCAATACTCTGTTTGGGTTTGTGTCGCGTGCGTGTGTTTTTTTGTTTTTTTGTTTTTTTCTTCTTTCTTTTTTTTTTTTGCTGAAAATATTGGAGGGGAGGGGGGCATGACCCCCAAGCAACCCCCTCCCCTTGTCCGCCGTCTCTGCTGTCAAGATGTAAGAAGAGTACAATTACAAGTGACATTGTCACGATATTGAAGAAGCTCTGTCCTTAACATGTGGCATTTATACTAAGTTTTAGTAGCCTTACCTTATTGTTATAATGGCTTCACTTGTGATATTTCACAGGAAATGTTTGAAACAAAAATAAAAAATGAATAAGATTATATTTTATGGACTAAGGGTAAAATTGTAGGATTACTGGTATTCCCGTTAAGGAATTTCATCAAATATTGTCATTAGAGGTCTCAAAGTATAATATATCCCAGCTGGTATACGTCAAATTAGTTATGTGTTATGTATACATGTTTCTTGGGGGGGGGGGGGGGATAAACCCGGATGGTGAAAGAGTTTTGCGTAAGAATTACAATACCGGTACAAGATTTGCCTAAATCATGTATACATATGGGATAACGTATGATGTACATTATAATATAATAGGCACAGTGTATACAAGTTTAATATAATATTGCTGAAGGGGGGGGGGGGGGTAAAATATCTTTGTGCTTGTGTTTGTTTTGTTTTTATGTTTGTCCCAGGCCACGTGGGCAAGACATGATCCTTGATTCCGCGACGACAGTTTCACCTCTTTATCTAATTATTCCAGTTCACCTCTTTATCTAATTATTCTTATAAATTACGGTATACAATTTTTAATAAATATCTGAAAATATAACGTGGGGTATAATGTGCGGACACAGTGAAGACTGGTCTGAATTCATAATCGTCACGAAGTGTTCCGAATATTCCCGAAGCTGGCGTCACCAGTAATGCATATTCATTTTTATCAAACTTACTCCTGACGGACGGAAAAAAGTGGCTACCTTGAATCTGAACCGCTCTTCTCTTCTCGTTTGTTGTTCTCCATTGACAATCAAAATTCGCCCAGATTTTACTTCCAAATTACTGTGATTAACTGAATTTGTTTTCGATGTTATTCAGTTTCTGAAAGACATTTTAAAGAGGTAATTCGGTCGTACGATCGAGAGAATTGAGTCACGAATGTCGAGTTTTGGAGGGAGTGACCGTATTTACCGTAATTCCTTTAATCTTTAAATGCTACTCTGATTGAAATTGTAGTTTAAGGGCCGCTTTCCATCCGGATTTCGCGGCCCAATCTTTAATGCTACGAAAGTTGTTCGTCTTTTTTGTAGGCCAATACCTAGCAAATACCGGAAGTCTGACATTAGTACCGTATTAAAAGTATTAAGCCCAGCGTACACGCTTTTCAACACCATTTCCTGCATAGATTGACACTGGTGTCCCGAAATCCGGGAAATTTTCGGGTGTACTAGAGTTTTCTGATGCCTGAAGTTAGATTCAAATATTCCGCTTATTTAATAATTAGAGAGGAAAATTCGATGTCCAAAAACTCTCGTGTGTGTAGGCCTATAACATAGGCTGCTTGGGGTCGAGTGTATATGCCGCCATACTGTGTATGGGAAGAAAGTGCAGCCTGTGGTCATGGTGATTGATAAAAACATTTTGTATCCTAACTCGGATGTGTCTGAATATCCATGCAGACACAGGTGCGCTGGTCTTTAAGTTCCTCTGATGAAAACCGGAGTTTGTAAAAGGATATTTGCGGCTGTAAAACAAGCATTAACGTCCGCAAATACTAAAATACAACATTTTCATTCCCATTCTAATTCCACTTTCTTTCCAAAGTAATTTGATAACACTACTTTAGAAATTGCTCGGTCATGCAATTGTACTACTCAAGGATGCACCGGATGTTCATGAAACAGAAGACCGAGAGCTATCGCGTAGCACGTCGAAACAATTTGCGACCGTGAATGCAAATTTACGGTCGCAAATATTTTCAGGTGACCAATCTGGTGAGCTGATTAAATTGGATGGTATCAGAATGTCAAATTTATCGCTATGCAATTATGGTGATGGTCGATTCACATACAACACGGTACTCCATAAAACATAGACGCGAAATCCCACATGGTGGAATCGACCTTCACACATGCGTATATGGGTAGACCGCGTGCGACGCAGGCTGACCAATTACAATGCTTGATACAAGCTGCAGACATGATGCGCTCGAGTACGTTTCTCTCAGAGTGTAATTGATATTTTTACTAAAATCATGATTAAGAAACTATTTAAATAATTTGGGAAAAAGACCCCCATACTGACTTCATCAAGGGATGACAATTCTCACTCGAAGGGAAGGGAAGTACACCCCAACTTCGCCTGGCGGTGCTCTCTCTGTCTCTCTCTCTGTCCCTCTCTCTCTGTCTCTCTCTCTCTCTGTCCCTCTCTCTCCCTCTCTCTCTCTCTCTGTCCCTCTCTCTCCCTCTCTCTGTCTCTCTCTCTGTCCCTCTCTCTCTGTCTCTCTCTCTCTCTGTCCCTCTCTCTCACAATGGTTCGTACATGTCTACCCCCTCTCCCTCTCCTATATATTTCTTACCTCTAAGCTACAGTTCTGAAACTTCCTACAATATATCTTGGGATCAATCTCTGCCAGAAAATATCTAACAAATCCAACATGAGCAGTCATAACATGACAGAGACTTCGGCCTGATTTTTCGAATTGTTCTATATGCTATTTTCTCCGAAGATACTGCATAGTGTATTAGGAGAGATAATTATCTAATGGTACCGGGTTTCTTCCGAAATAAAATACTTCTATTCACTTTATGCACAGTGGAAGTATATCCCTAAGTAATTGTATCAGGTACTAACGTATCACCTTATACAAACGTATACATCAGTAGTGGTAATATACTCACGCGGAAACAATGTCCATTGAATTTTCAGCTTCTCTTGTAAGTAGGCCTACATGTAAGCTGTGTGCGGGGTATTGTACATACAAGATAGGGCTCTGTATATGGCACATAATAATCACAATTGTTAGTCGATTTACCTTCAGTATCCTTTCAGTCAATCACTCAGAGCAATGTCCCAAGACACGCCACTTCACGTCACGGATCGCATGACACGAATTGTTTTTCACGAGCTACACGTTCCCTGTGCCGAAATGTATGTCATTTGCATGTGAATAAAAGATCTGATAGACAATCAACGACAGTGTACATTGAATTCCTCGGAGTGCATTTGATAGTTTGCTGCATTCGTAGATATCGCGGGAAAAGAGACTTTGTTGAGCCGATCAGAATTGACCATTTTCCTCATTTAGTGTAAACTACAGGTATATAGTGTTTTAATTAGTCCACGATGATTAGTGAAATAAAATATCTTTCTGATGAACCTTGTCGTTTGTTGGTGTATGTATAAATTCGATAGGCCTATTGACATGGCGGACAAAACACTTGACCGTGTCCTTGGCAACTGTTTCACACCAGATTACTGTGCATCAAGATTCCATATTGTTTTTTACACAAGGTATCCCAAATTACAGCTCGATTAATAGAGATTGTACGCCGAATTTTGGATAGACGGAAAGTATAGTACACCTTTTGCTCGATGTAATTATTGATATAGTACAAGGCAGCATGTGATTCATTAGTGGAGCCAACAAAACCCTAGCTCCTTCCGATCAAGTATTTTCTCCGCGATTTTGCAACCGTATCTGGTTGGGGATTTCCAGAGCTTGTCAAGTTTGGGGCTGTTTGACACGAAAGAGGACAGCGAAGGGAAACAACTGAGGTCACATACCTCTGAATATAATGGGGATATGAATGTTCAAAACCTTATACAAGGAAAAGTATCGAAGGCACCAAGTTTTCATTTGATAAAAAATCGACCATAGAGGTCCATGTCCCCCGCTAGCAGCACCAGTTATGGTGGATTACATCCACCATAACTGGCGCAGCTGCTGCGGGGGCCATGGCCCTCTATGGTCGATTTTTTTTTGGTCGATGATATCTCATATCATTGATGAAGAGTATGATTCGAATATGGAGATATTGCTGATGAGCTTAACATAATCTGATACAGCGGATGGCACCCATATTGGATTATGCACATCAATAAAACATACCAACTGTCCTTTCACCAATGTCCATGCACTCCCCAAGTTTGAAGTAGATTGGTTGAATCGTTCTAGAGTTATTGTCCAGACAATATCTAAATGCTGAAAATCTAAGATGATTGATGGTGGCCATCTTGGATTACACAGGTAACTGAAAAAGCAATGACAACTGTCCTCTCACCATGTCAAGCCAAACTGCAAGTTTGAAGTCGATCAGTTGAATTATTCTAGAGTTGCTGTCCAGACAAGATGCAACTGCTTAAAATGCAACATAATCCAATATCGCTCGTAGATGGCAGACAAATTGGATTATGCTCGTTCATGAAACACAATCCTAACCGGGATCTTAATAAGGTCAAGGGACTCCCCAAGTTTGAAGTAGATCCGTTGAATCGTACTCCAGCTATTGTCCGAACAAGATCAAACTGCTTAAAATCCAATGAAATTCAGTATGGCTGATGGTGGCCATATTGGATTAAGCACGTCCTTGAAAAACAATCCTAATCCTCCTCTCAACAATGTCAAGGCACTCCCCACATATGAAGTAGATCGGTTGAATCATTCTCGAGTTATTTTCCGGACAAGATCCAACTGCTTATAATCCAATATGGCTGACGGCGGCCATATTGGATAACGCACATTGCTGAAAAACAATCCCAACCGTCCTCTCGCCAATGTCAAGGCACACTCCAAGTTTGAAGTTGATCGGTTAAATCGTTCACGAGTTATTGTCCGGACAAGAAAATCTAACATCCAACTGCTTATAATCCAAAATGGCTGACGGCGGCCATATTGGATAACGAACATTGCTGAAAAACAATCCCAACCGTTCTCTCGCCAATGTCAAGGCACACCCCAAGTTTGAAGTTGATCGGTTAAATCGTTCACGAGTTATTGTCCGGACAAGAAAATCTAAGATCCAACTGCTTATAATCCAAAATGGCTGACGGCGGCCATATTGGATAACGAACATTGCTGAAAAACAATCCCAACCGTCCTCTCGCCAATGTCAAGGCACACCCCAAGTTTGAAGTTGATCGGTTAAATCGTTCACGAGTTATTGTCCGGACAAGAAAATCTAACATCCAACTGCTTATAATCCAAAATGGCTGACGGCGGCCATATTGGATTACGCACATTGCTGAAAGACAATCCCAACCGTCCTCTTGCCAATGTCAAGGCACACCCCAAGTTTGAAGTTGATCGGTTAAATCGTTCACGAGTTATTGTCCGGACAAGAAAATCTAACATCCAACTGCTTATAATCCAAAATGGCTGACGGCGGCCATATTGGATTACGCACATTGCTGAAAAACAATCCCAACTGTCCTCTCGCCAATGTCAAGGCACACCCCAAGTTTGAAGTTGATCAGTTAAATCGTTCACGAGTTATTGTCCGGACAAGAAAATCTAACATCCAACTGCTTATAATCCAAAATGGCTGACGGCGGCCATATTGGATTACACACATTGCTGAAAAACAATCCCAACCGTCCTCTCGCCAATGTCAAGGCACACCCCAAGTTTCAAGTTGATCGGTTAAATCGTTCACGAGTTATTGTCCGGACAAGAAAATCTTACGGAATTACGGACACCGGTGTTTCTAAGTCCCCCCCTACTTAGTAGAGGGGGACAATTAATCGACGCAATGTAGGAGATTCACTACCGATACTACAAAAGATGTAGTAAGTCACCGAGCAAACTTTTCTCCTAAATTGATTTTGTATTCGCAACACGTGATTCTTACACTTCGAAGACTTGATTATATTTGAAATTTGTATATAAATGACATAGTTACGATATTTATGTTGTTATAATCGTGAAACCACCTGGATTGTTTACTTAAAAAGGTGAAGTTTCAAACATTGTGGCATTAGTGCGGCTTTACATGAGCAAAATGAATTTTGACTGATTTTGTCCCAAATCTATCGACATGTTAGTGTTTGGACGTGTATAAAGAAAAATATAGATCGAACACCCCAATGTTTTTTTAACTTTACAACACCCCAGGTATCAGCAGTTAAGGGCTTTGCATACCAGAGCAAAGTGAACTGAAAATTTTGATATAGTGATGTCATCATTGCTAAATATCTCCTAAATGGCTAACAGCATGTGGATGAAAATTTCGCACATGACAGTTTAGTTTGTATTGGTTATTTCACCGCAAGGAGAAGTGAAATTGATGCACATTTCACACAGACATAGCTCTTGCAACTTACCGTTTAGCAGTGTCAAGATGTAGAGTTACACTGTAGGCACAGGAAATTGGGAAATCTCGTGCAACTTCTCTTCAATGACACACAACACCAAACTACAGAGAAAAATGGGAGGGGGCATAAGGAAAGGTAGAAAATCGGAAAACTGCAGACAGGAAATGAGCAGTTTTGGCTGCCATGATGGCTTGCTCTTTAACTTTCCGCTTGGCATTATGGGACGTTCATGGTGCACGTTACAAATGACTGCGTTGTTTACAAAATTAGAAATGACATAAGATAAAAATTATGACCTTACGGGTATTGACAACTAAACAGACGGCTAGATTGTTACTTATATTAGTTAAAATACTTCCTGTAAACGGAACAACAGTGGATTCCATGCTCAAATATTCTACTCTGACAACGAGAAATTTCACACCTTCCCAAAAGTCCCGCCTTCTCCAGGCAAAGTACATTGTATATAGACCTACGCCAGAATTTCAGATATGATTTACTGTTACAAACAATAATCAGTGATGATATATCCTGCCTTATGTTTCTTGATCAGTAATCATAATTAAAAATGCATCATATGTTAGCTGATAAATCGCGTTGAATTATGGAACTATTTTTTCGGTATAGCGAAGCACTCACATTTAACATGAATGAGCCATCGGCGCGATGCTTTCGATGGATCTGCAAGTGAACCTACATGTCCCCAGTTCCCAAGTCCGGTTGACACTTTTATCAGCTATCTGAAATATAACCCAATCTTCATTGTTGATTGCACAACACCTTTCCGTCTCTTATTATATATCAATTTTCACAATGGTCCCACCCTCCCACTTTACAGAAGGTCCATTTGTTTTTTGTACACTTCAATATATTGGAAATGAGGGACATGGAGGTTCTACCTATCTACTTCACTCTTCTTCCTTGGAGATAAATTCCAGTACATTTCCTCTTGTTTTCGAGAACTCGATGTATGTTTTATCCAACAACTTGGGCTTTCAAGGTTATGTATTGTAATTTAACGTCTCAGATATCGTAGTTTTGATGGACTACCCGTCGTCATCATCATTTTGTATGCCAAACCATTTTGGAATGACTGTTCACGTTGTAGAAAGCGATGCATGGATGGCCAATGTTCATGATGTGAACAACAACAACGCTCCATGTGCTCCATTCTTATGTAAAGTGGGGGAGTGGTGTAACAGTCAGTCACCTGGTAACCTTTAAAATTAACCCCCAAGTTGAACAACCTCATGTAGTCTGCTTGTATGCATAATGTTATCCGTACCCAAGGGTTAAATTTTCCTTGTGAATATTCAACACAATCGAAAAAAAAGGTCCCCAAGAAAATGGCATTGCAAATTTTCAATTTGTACTCATTTCCTGTCTGCAGTTTTCCGATTTTCTGCCTTTCCTTATGCCCCCTCCCATTTTTCTCTGTAGTTTGGTGTTGTGTGTCATTGAAGAGAAGTTGCACGAGATTTCCCAATTTCCTGTGCCTACAGTGTAACTCTACATCTTGACACTGCTAAACGGTAAGTTGCAAGAGCTATGTCTGTGTGAAATGTGCATCAATTTCACTTCTCCTTGCGGTGAAATAACCAATACAAACTAAACTGTCATGTGCGAAATTTTCATCCACATGCTGTTAGCCATTTAGGAGATATTTAGCAATGATGACATCACTATATCAAAATTTTCAGTTCACTTTGCTCTGGTATGCAAAGCCCTTAAAATATAATGGTAGGTCGCCGGACAGTTTTCAGTCCTCAACCACCTTAAACAGACCATCTTTTCATGTAGTTTGTGAGAGTAGGCCTAGTATTTCAGTTGGAGTTTCAATATGTATCTAAAATCAGATATTATCGGCGCGATCGCACCACGTGTAGTGGTGTGCTAAAGGCCTGTTTTGTTTGTGTTAAACCAGGAAGTCAAAATGGGCACGGCATATTCTTCACTATCGATGAGTGTTTATGCGAAACAAACCATAAAAATACAACCATAAATCTGCATGCATTGTGTTCAGATTTATTTCCGGGGAAACGTAGGCCCCTGGAATCTCGCCTGACAGACTGTCAGGGTCGCTTATTTTAGCTTTGTGTAAATGAATCGGTATCATATTGATTCGGATGTTCCATGATGTAAACATCCTAGTTTTATCTTTGTGTGAATAAATCGTATCGGTAGGCGTATTGGTTTCCCTTCCATTGATCTAAAGGTCATCGTTTTGTATGTTATAAATATAACTAAAAGTCAAATGGATGCAGGCATGACGTGCCATGTTTTCAATATCGATGCGTGCTTATAACTGCGAAAAAAAATAATCGTGAAAATAGAACAATAAATCTGCATATATTATGATCAGTTTTATTTCCGGAAAAAAACACTCAGAATGAATCTCTGGCTGCGGCACTGGAGCCTTGCCTGTTGGGCTGTGATAGTCCAGCCCCCTATGATTTGTTGCTGTATCCGCCCTCGGATTATCACAGTGGTCTTAAAATGTTACAAGCACTGTTAAAATGGTTGGATGTCTCAGACTGATACAAAGCTGGTGATACCAGGTACGGTACCGTACATGTACATATAATTATCAGTGATGTTAAGATGTCTAAAATGGTTGAATTGCCCAGGCTGATACAAAGCTGGTGATACCAGATATACATTCCTACGAAGTAGGCTACCATTTGCAAATTGTCCGGTAGTCAGTGAGTGAGGGAGTCCATCCCAAATCCTTTCGTCGGCAAAATAAGGCGAACCTTTGACATTAGGACATTGATTTTTGGAAAGAAGGTGCATTCGAGGACTGTTACCGGAAAGTTCTGAGCTGTCCTACTTTTGATGAAAATTTCTGGTGATTTTTGATGAACAACTATGGTGATTCTAACTTGAGCTGTGCCCATCTTAATATAGGCAGGATTCAACTTGGGGGTGGGCTCATTGACAATACGTTGGGGGGAGGGGCAAGAGTTCATCGCGCGTCGGAGTCCTAATGCCTGCCCTACGTCGTAGGTCCTGTGACGTTAGCCACACTGCTCATGTAATTATCTGTGATACTAAAACATCAGGAGCACAATTGTAATATTAATTGTCTGAACTGATACAGAGGCTGATGATACATATATGCTTAATTCACACAGAGTACCATTAACATGTACTATAATATCAATGAGCACAAGTATGATGGTTGAGCTAACTCAACTGATACAATCATGATAATACATGTAAAACTAGTGGATCATGTGACTCATTGCAGATGTTTTTATAGTATTCGCTGTGGCGTAATTATAAGTAGTCCGCGTTCATTTCCAGAAATAGGTTAGTCTGTTGAGTAGCATGGTGTATTTGCCGCGCGCAAAAGGAGGGAAATTCAGACATTTTCTTTGTTTCGAATGCTGCGGTGGTCATTCTGTTGTTAAGATCCAAGAGGTACGTATACCCACACCCACGGTTTATTATTTTGTATTCCAAACATTCAACCGACTATATATCGGCCTGTATATCGATTAGGACCGCTACTTAATTTTATTTTCATGCTAATTGGAATAGGGCAAATGATCCCCATGCCAAACAGAAGTTTCCAAGATAGTAAATCGATGCTACAACAGGGGTAAAAAACGTTATGTGTCGGGTTATTTTCGTTTAGTTTGACCTCAAAGAAACGCGAACGGAACTAAATGTAAACACGTTCCAAACGATTATAGGAAACAAAACGCTTCCAATATCGCTTAATTTTTCTTTTATCAAAACGCGTTTCCGTCGTCAAACTCATTTGCTCTGATCGAAACGCGTTTAGAACGAGTTTCTCTTTTGGTTCAAAAAATTGTGTTTTTGTTTTGCAAACCAGGCCAAGAAGCACCCATGCCTGATTAGGGGCCGAAGACCTCCCGTTCCCAGGAAAAAGCCGTTCTCAGGACAGGCCGTTCTCAGGACAGTATGTTATAGCATAGGCTAACAGTCAGGCAGCAGGCAGACAGTGCTCTGCTCACTGAAGTGGAACTGAAGTTTAACTTTACGTTCTCTTCAGCCCATGTTAAATTAATTTAAACTTTAACTTGCCATGCTCAGCAATCCATATATACAAATGAATTAATTTGAATTATATATTATTTGAAGTGGGTGAACAAAATATCCTATAATAACTTATTCTGAGCCTGGAAAATTTTGGCTCCGTGGTCTGAGTCAGTGGGAGAGCTTTATTGATCACTCTCTACTACTCAGCTGCTTACTCCATTGGTAGCAGCAGAGCTCCATTGTCCTGTCATTAGCCCTGCAGTGAGCCACTGTCCTGACAAAGGCTTTTTCCTGGGAACAGGATTTTCCTCTGACTGGGAGGTAGCACTTCGGGTACTGTTGCGATCAGGAAGAATTAAAAATTCTTCTCTTGGTATTTAGTTGGAACACCGGATTCAATAAGTGTTGAAGAGACCTGTAAGTTTTCAGGATAAATAACATGTTTCAAAGTAGCTGGCTAACAGCCTGTGTATTATAATGCTGTACGCAGGCAACTGCAGATTCAAGTATGGTATAACAGGGTATCCTAGAGTCCATAACCTAAGGAGGCAGTCATTAACTATGTACATTTGGGGAGGTGAGGTGCAATTTTCCCAATGAACTCTAGGTTGAATTCAGCATTGTTCCATGGATTCGATGCTAAGTTCGAAGCATATATACTATATGGAAGAGACAGTACATGTAAATTTCCCAGCATCTCTATGAACCTTGATTAAAAGAACAAGACAGAGCTGTGTTGTTGATAGCTGTCAATAAATTGATGCATACATTTATTTTATCATGATTCTGCCATTGGGCATATACATATAAACATGGTAATTTCATGACCTTCCTAAATTGGAGAATTATGAAGCTTTAACAAAAAACTAATCCCAAAACACAAGCTGTACACTTTCAAGTTTGATTCAACGATGAAAGAAATTGTGGAATGCCATTACATACCACCTAATTCATGCAGCAGATATATATATACAAATATTTCATTTTCACTCCATATTTACATACGCAATGTTTGCTTAAAGCTAATGTTTTACAAGTCTGTCCAGCACATACGTTATTGAATCTAATTCATTCTTCAAGATCTATTTGCTCAAGTACGAGTAATTCAGTTCCGTTTGAAAAGTACTTCTGGTATACAAAACAACTGAAATTATTTGTTGCATTATATTTTGTATGATGCCTCAGTGAACTGAACATTTGAAGTATTTCCCTTATGTGTGTAGTTGGCACAAATTGTCATGCACATCTGAACTCCCACACTGAACACTTAAAGGGTTTCTTTCCAGTGCGAGTTCTCTAGTGGTTATTCAGATTCATCTGTTGTGCACACCTGTACTCTACAATGCGAGTTCGTTCAGAGGATATATGTACAAGTTCACATTATAATATTCCGTTTTTACTCCTCCCAATATTCATGTTTGAATAGTTTGAATACAGAACACTCAAAATTATTTATTCCACGAGGTTTTGTATGCCTCCTCGATGAACTGTGATCACAACACCTGTACTCGCACTTTAAACTCTTGAAAGGTTTATCTCCAGTGGGAATTATCATGTGTTCATCCAGATGGTGCTTTAGTGCACACCTGTACTCACACACTGAACGGTTTCTCTCCAGTGTGAGTTCTCATGTGTTTAATCAGACTGGACTTTTGTGTACACCTATACTCACACACTGAACACTTGAAGGGTTTCTCTCCAGTGTGAGTTCTCATGTGCCTAATCAGATGTGACTTCTGTGCACACCTATACTCACACACTGAACACTTGAAGGGTTTCTCTCCAGTGTGAGTTCTCATGTGCCATATGTTCACTCAGATGTGACTTTCGTGCACTCCTATGAACACTTGAAGGGTTTCTCTCCAGTGTGAGTTTTCATGTGATCATTCAGATTTGACTTTCGTGTAGACCTATACTCACACACTGAACACTTGAAGGGTTTCTCTCCAGTGTGAATCATCAGGTGTCTATACAGATCGTGTTTTCGTGCAGAGCTGAACTCGCACACTGAACACTTGAAGGGTTTTTCCTTATTTGATGAATTATGTTTTTTCGAAAGCTGTCTCATCTCATTTAAGACATCGGCAGGGATAATAGAACCATGGTCATTTCTCGCATGACGATAATAGTTTATCCTTGTTGAAAACTCAATGTGGGGACAGTGTCTGCAGCAGTAAATCTCTTCACCTGAAAGTAAAAAAATACTTGAGATAAATTTTGCTAGCAGTTCTGGTGTGCACAAAATATGATTAAATATTTCCTTGAATCTGATCTTTACACGTTGAACTACATAAAACAAAGAAGTACAGATATGTTAAAACAAAGCTTTATGGGA
>JAVTVY010016585.1:0-61037 GCA_036873755.1 Hanleya hanleyi | reverse complement strand
CACTGTAAGTCTGGTTGTGTTTGTCTGTGGGTCTTGATTATTCTTTATCTATTCAAATGGTCAATTTGGTGCTTTTTAGACAAAACTTAGCCCCACCAGCTGTGTGTATCAAAAACGCATTGAGGACGATTCCCTATCTAAAGTGAAGATCATCTTTGTGATCTTGCACTATATATGAATCATAACTTTTGCTGTAAGGTAGCTTACCAAAGATTAAAAAATGTTCAAAAATATTAAAATTCATATTCGTAATAATAATTCATAAAGTGCCATATAGTTATAGAACAACATCAAGAATATGTGTGTAAAGTTGAAGTTTCAGATCTATATATCATGTACCAATTTCGAGTTCTTGCATTTGAAAGAGTGACTAAAAAAAACTGATGGGACAATAAGTGCTGGTCCTATATTACTCGCTGGTTATCCTGCTATTGCTTTGTGGCGCAGTGACTTCCTGGCATCAGCCCCACATAATAGCCAGATAGGATCGGTTGTCGCTGGACCGTGGAGAATGACTATCCGTCTCGCCGTAACAAATGCTACCAGATAAAGGCAACTTTTAAAAGAAATTGGAAAGATAAAATTTACTGCGATAATCTCCCAATTATCACGTTCAGTGCACAAGCCACCGTGTATATGACTGTCAGAGAGAAGAACGGTATTTTTTTTATGACAGGGTTCGTGCGCCTTCAGAGGTTCAAAATTCCATGACTTTTCTATGACCAATTTTTGAAATTTCCGTGACCTCTAAACAACGCTTTTCATACAAGTTCTAGATCAGACATTCATAACTCAGCCATCGTCCATGTCTGACTTCATATTGAAAGACAGTCTATCTATATCAGTGTGACTGTATTTGTTTCAAACACCACACTATTTCCGGTTCCAATGTCTAATTTGTTGAAAGAAAGCCAGAAATACCCTCGCGATGATCTCCGGCAGATGTTGGCATATGGCCACGGTCGTGCAGGGTATTGGTCGTCTCACCGTTCGAGGTAGAAGTTGAAGCTCGGGCATAGTCAGAAATGCCGGTATGTTCATGTGCTGTCCGCCCTGATTTTTCTGTCCATGCGTAATGTGTACCCTGTAATCTTTGTATGGCTCCGACCATCGTCCATATTGGACAGATCCACATTTGTTTGACATATTGTGTACGTTGCTGTCCTCTCACCGTGACGGGACAACCACAGTTATAATCATCCATTCTCAGCCAATGTTCACTAAATTTGCATTTTCCCGGCATCGGCAAAATTAGCCCAAAGCTAAATTCCAAACCAACGAACAATGGTGACTGCAATTTGACCAGTTCAAATGGGACTGTTCTGGATGCAAGACGGTACATCTTCGGGAAATTTATGACCTATTCCAAGGTTCTTAGCGTTACATGTACATGATCAGGTCAGGGCATTTGCAGCATTTCTGTTCTTCATTCAATACATAGTACTGTTCATACGCCCGATGATATGTACTTTTGTTGCTAACATTATGCAAGTTTTGTCGTTAAAAAAATAAAACTGAACGTACTTGTAGGCCTACTCGTTTGAAGCAGCAGACATTATAAATTTAGTTGACCTACATTATGCATTGAAGATCAACCATTGAAACGCGGAAAACAACGAATTACGTCAATTATACAGTATTTTCGCCTGCATGTTGTCTGATCGTACTATTCTTGTTTATCTGATGATGCTAAACAATAATGATCTTGTGAACTTTGGGATAGGCCTAGGTCATAAATTTTCTGAAGATGTACCATTTTGCGTTCTGGATACGTAAATTAGTATAGATGTCAAGAGCGTGAGCCAATCAGTTATCGACATTATGACCTCGACCAATACACGTCACAGAATATGAATATTAATTCAGCGGGAAACAGTCACGAGTTTAGTTCAACCAATGGGCTACACAAAATATGTAAATGAGCTGTCTGACCTCGTTCCAATCTGGCGAAACTCGGTCACCAGCAAACACGTTTCACGGCTGTTTGGATTTTTATTCCGCAACAAATTTCGCTGAACTTCAGAGAATAACTTAGCTTTTTCCACTCATTTTCCCCGGACTCTGGATTTTCCCCGGACTCTGTACATATATTTCCTCTGACTTTCCATGTCCTTTCAACGAAATTCCATTACTCCTAGCGCCTGGAATTGCATGGCTTGTGCGAGACCTGTTGTGAATGCTATTAGGGGCATCAAATGAGAACAGTCTCCGGGCAGGAGATCAAAACTACACATGTGCAGAAGAAAAAAGAAAAAAAATCTGAAAAGTGATACTAATATAGGGTTTACCCTTAGTAAACCCGATAAAAACTACATTGCTTTGTCGATGAACCCCAATGCACGATGGCTAGTCTCACCATACTGAATATATTGAATTAACGATTCACTCGGGCTATATTCACATTTCGGTCGAGAGAAGAGAATAAATCTAGATGATTACGAGAACTATTAAACAATAGGGTTCAAAGGAAATATGATAAGAACTCGATATTGACGAACACCAATACGGAGAGATTTCACTCATTAATAAACGAATACAGCTACCCTTTATTCCTGGAATTCCTTTCCGGAATCCGGTCCAGTCTCCCACAACGATACCCCAATCGCCACTGTTGTTTTTGATAAGCACAGCCCTTTCCCCAGCCTTCACAGATACTAATTTTGCTTTGTCCTCGCTTTCTTCTGTCACCTGTCAAAGATAAGTGTCAAATTAAGAAATAATTCATTGTTTACTGTGGTAAAACAACTAGAATATATCGCGATGGCATGGGATGAGTCTTCACCCACGATCAAACGTCTATTCTAGCTGTTTTACCACAGTAAACAAGGAATTATCTCTATTTTACTATAATGCAAACGCCAAAATGTGAAGATTTTTCATGAAAAAGAAGATATTCTCGTGTATTTAAAATGGGATAACACCCCAGTATCTGACAAAATATGCTTTGATTCGCCAGCTAATCGAAGCAAGCAACATCTGCAAGTGGCGTGCCTGAAATCGACACGGGTTGGAGAGTCCTAAGTATGACAGTTTTAGGGGCGTGCTAAAAGGCCATTAACCCTATCTGGCCTGGGGGTTTTGGGACCTGTCCAGGTCTAGGGGTGGGGAGGGAAATGCCCCCCCCGCCTAATTATTTTTCTTAACCCTTCAGCTAGGGGGCTGAAACTTACCACACGATACCCTTGGGTCAAGCTCTACCTGAAAATGTAAAAAGAAAATCCAAGATGGCCGCTTTGATGACGTCACAGCAACGTCATTTTCAAAAACGGCATTTTTTGGTCGATTTTTTCGGTCGGATTTTCCGATTTTTTTATTTATGCAATTTTTCCGCAAAAACTATCAAAAATTAGTAAATATTAATGTGATGTGAAATAAAATAGTTCTTGCCCACTTTTCATCGCGGAAAAGCAGAAATTTTGAAGAAATATGACAAAAACATAACTTTTCTGGTACCCCACGTGGCCGCCATCTTGAATTTACCCATGATACTCTGATCAGGGGGTTATGCAAGTAGGCTCAAAATGACCCCAATATGATAAACTATAAAGTCAAGGAGTTTCAGCTCCCCATTTTTTGTCGTTTCAGAGAGGGCGCAGAAAGTTTGGTAGGGGGAGCCATAATGGCCCCTCCCCAGGCCAGGTAGGGTTAACGATCAAAATGATGCACGCGTGACCCTTGCTTTTAGAATACATGTGAAATTCTTCCGTCATCCAATTATTGGATTGTGTACATATCATACGTCCAAAAAGGCTTAATGACATCAACAACTTTGAATGAATCTCCGCGGAAAAAAAAATGTTTCTGCAAATTTAATTGGCTCCCTGATGTACGGCAACAGGATGTACAAGAACATACAGGCAGACGGTAAATTTTGATATGCATTTCAATCCTGTTACCCTTCTCAGCGAGTTCAATTGGACACGCGAAGAAATTATGACATCATATAATCCACACCGATTGGTTGAGAGGTATGATCTATTGGAATTAGATCACACCTGGGCTTCGGTAAAACACATTGGGAGTGGTAGAATGCAAATTAGTTATTTGGTGAGGATAATTGCAAGTGGACTATTCTTCGCGACATGAATATTATGTGATTTCCATTCTCTGAGCAATAGACCTCAACCATCTTTAGTCATCTCTCAAGCACTTCTTTCACCTACATATCAGGTGATCAGTTATTCTGGAATCTGACATCGCTTTATTTGTAATACGATATTAATATAATTGTCAACAATTGTACAGGCACTGTGTGCATGGCAAGTCCTGCATCAAATTAAAGCTTACAAGACCTCATCATTGAACTGTAAATTAATGTCGTGTTACATGGCGGAGGTGACTGGATAATCAAATTTGTATTAATTTAATCCCCACCTGCCATTGTATTGTCAAATACGAAGCTGCGCATCTGAAAACCCCTCGGCTCTGGGCGCCAGCCATTCATAATGTATTCAATTTAAAACAAGACTTCAGGAACACCAAGCAGTCAAGTAACAAATATACAGATTATGAAAAATTTTGCCATTAGAAATGGCCTCAAACGTTTCCGTCCAATCAGAGAAACCGGTATTCATTACATAAGTCTGTTGATGCATCGACGATGTATACCAAATTTTACATCGAACATTTGAGAATTATCTGAGATAGAGATCCCTAATGATTTCGCATAAATTAAAGATGGCCGCCCATCCTTCCCACCACTCAGAGAAACTGATGTGGTTATTCATTGCAAGTCTCTTGATACATAGATTCTGTATACCAAGTTTCATATAGAACACTGAAATGGTATCAAAGATATATATCATTGAAGATTTTGCATAAATTAAAGATGGCCGCCAAGGTTCCGCCCAATCAGAAACGCCAGAACTGTCATTTATCGTAAGTCTATTGATGCTTCGATGATATATACCAAATTTTACATCGAGCACTCGGACAGTATCAGAGATAGAGATCATTAATGATTTTGCATAAATTAAAGATGGCCGCCCATCCTTCCCGCCACTCAGAGGAACTGATGTGGCTATACATTGCAGATCTCTTGATACATCGATGCTGTATACCAAGTTTCGTATAGAAGACTTGAATGGTATCAGAGATATATATCATTGAAGATTTTGCATAAATTAAAGATGGCCGCCAAGGTTTTCACCGAATCAGGGAAACTGGTTTGGTCATTCCTTTGAAGTTTCTTGATGCATCGATGATCTATACCAAGTTTCACACTGAACAGAGAAATGGTACCTAAGATACACAAGATTAATGATTTCGCATAAATTAAATATGGCCGCCAAAGTTTCCAACCAATCAGGTCCAGATTCAATAGGGTTCTGGGTCATGAGCATATGGATGTGCAGTGCAAGTTTGGGGTGCCTAGGGTAAGTCGTTCTAAAGATATCTTGGTAACAAGAAAGCTGTGATGGTTTCGCATAAATTAAAGATGGCCGCCAAAGTTTCTAACCAATCAGGTCCAGATTCAATAGGGTTCTGGGTCACAAGCCTAGGGTAAGTCGTTCTGAAGATATCTTGGTAACGAGAAAGGTGTGACGGACAGACGGACGGACGGACAGACGGACAGACGTACATGACGACGACAATACCCTTCGGCCAAATTTTGGCCGAGGGGTAAAAACGCACATTGCATCATCGGGCAGAAGAGACATAAAATCTCATCATGCCGTAACGCAGTTACAAGAATTGGAGGTAGCAGCAGCACTTTTTTGCGGTATAAAGCGATTTCTCTGTAAATATGTATGACTGAGTGACACGTTCCTTAGTTTATTTTACGTTGATTTTATCGAGTTTCATAACAATTTACCCAGTATTTTTGGTAAAATTTGGCACCGCAAAGCCGGGTATTAAACACATCTGTTTTGGAAAAAAAACGCTGCTCATCTGTCAGATTGGGAGCGCTTTTTTTTAGATCTGATTGGAGAGACTATCGGAATCTGTATTTGTTGGAGGCACGTAATGACGTCACTACCCATGAGACGTCGTTGTCCATGTGACGTCACTGTCCATGTGACGTTACGATGGAGTTATGACCAACGAGCTATTTGTTTACAATGGCCATGGTGGATTATTTTATTTACAAACTTTTACAATATGCTGAAAGCCACCATAAGAACTATTTTCCGATTTTTGCAGTATTATCAGTTTTAAAGCACTAACCGATGCCTTGGTAACATAATTTACGTGGGTAATGACGAAGTTTCGCGCCTTTTATGACTAAATACTGTCAACTCTTGGCGTCCGTATTGTCGAACGTCAGATATGACGCGTATATCAATCACGGTGACTAACTCTAGGAGCTTGTACTGTATGAGGGCTAAAATGTCAAAAAAAATCATTCAAAGTTCGCAGAGGAACAGCACTTTCATCAATATTTTGTCCTGAAAGAGCAAATAGACCATGACATATTCACCTGTGATTGGAGAGGAAGTTGGTCAGTACCGATCAGATGTCCAACCGCCACCATTTTGTCATGGAAGAAGACTTGAACAGCTGACATCATCCGAGGTAGACTGTGGATGATCCGGCAGGTGAATACCAGCTCCCCGGAATGATTGACAAGCCTGCAAGATATGGATAGAATGAAGGTGGATGCTACTGAACACGGCTTGTCCATCGATCTTGAATACCAAGGTATGAGTACGTCAACAGAATTGCAGTTTCTCTAAGAACGGATATCGACTGAATTAAAGATGTTATCGGGTTTGTTGTTCGTGGCTGATATATACTATTTTCTTCGTGAACAAAAGTTGCTTTCTGTATAGAAACAATGGGGTTTGATAGAATCGTAGTGTGTCCGGGATATTTCCAGTTTCAAAACCCTTTTTTTTATTGGAACCAGATGTCAAATGGTAGGTTTTATTTGTCGGTCTGCAGATGGCAAAACACCGACAAAGACAATACGGTGCATAGTTTTCAACGTGCGATCAAAATATTTCACATCACTGATTGTGTTGTCCTGTCCCATGACATATTCGATGTCGTACTGGTAGTCGGCAAGTTCTAGATTCCAGCGAGCAAACTTTGGTGATTTGGAAGTGTTTATGAATGTGAGCGGACGATGGTCAGTTCGAAGCACAAATTTTCGACCATACAGGTACTCTCGAAACTTTCTGACAGACCAAATCAGTGCCAATGCCTCACGATGAATGGTGGAGCACATCTTATTTAGATCTCTATCTCTATAAAAATGAAGCGGGCATTCTCTCTCGTCGACTTTATGACAAAAGAGATGATTACAATTTCGACATCGTAAACTATCCGTTTCTGGATAGTAATATTCCAATGGGACCTGCATATGGCGTATACATATCTCGCTTAGTAGCATTTGCTAGATCCTGTGTTAAATGTGATGATTTTAATCAACGTCACAAAACATTGTTGCAGAAACTTATAAAACAGGGCTATTCCACCAAGCGCCTCCACTCAAAGTTTCTAAAATTTGGCGATACATATCGCATGCTGATAGTAAAATACGAACGTAGCGTGCAAGATCTATGGCGCTACGTTTCGTAACTTGTGTCTAATTCCGCTTAACCCGGGGCTAGGGGCCGTATGAACCCATGTACTTCAAGATTCTCATGGTACTCATATGAACAGTCACAATCAAAGCGTGACTGAGATACATCATTCTTTAGATGACGACTTTACAACGAATATTATGGATTAAGAATACTGATCAGCGATACGGATTTGATATTTTTGGAACATCATGATGTCTTGCCGGCATCATTGAAAACTGTTAATCGCTTCTCTCTTTCAGGAAACAAGCCTATGTTTATGTATACAATGATTGTCTTTTTGAATTTGGTGCTAATACTGTTATATGGAATATGGAATAGGTCTTTGGATTATGGACGCGGATATTCTCTAATGGACGACGGCTGGATTATGAATGACGGACTAGACGCTTGTAATTTTAACCTGTGTACGCCTGGATTCTGCTGGTGGACAAGTTGTCCCCGATGCCGGGCCCCTGCACACCCTAAACTCATAATAATGGATACAATACAAAGAAATAATATTAAGACAGACCCGAGGAACCTTAGTGCAGGTTTCTCGGCCGAGTCTCTAATAGTTCGAAATGCACTAAGACCTTTTTCAATCCAAATGACAGATATATTTCTGACAGCAAAGCAAGGCCACGACATCAAACCTTGTAATATTGCGCTTGATGATTGTTTAGCACCGAATTCTACATGTAATAATTTCAAAATTTCTAAGTGTGGACATCGTGGATGCCTCACGTGTCCACTCTTTAATACGTCAGCTTCATTTAGTTCCGCGTTAACTGGTAACTCATATTCTGTCAACTCGTATGTTGATCTTAGTTGTTCTACTACAAACTGTATTTATTTAGTTTCCTGTAAGAAGTGTGGTCAACAGTATGTTGGCAAGACCACCCAAAGACTCCATCTTAGGGTGAACGGTCACAGAAAATCCGTTAGGAAAAAGCAATTGCTTATAGGTAGACATTTTTCTGGACCCGACCATGGCTGGGATAACTTTAGTATTCAGATCATAGACGTCGTCTATCCATCTACTAAGGATTCCCCCTTTGGATTTGAGAGAAAAATCCGAGCGCGGGAATTATTCTGGATGCTAGAACTTGGGTCAGTGTTTCCGTTTGGTTTAAATGATAATGTCAGTGGATTCGGCAATGCTACAAACCGCCGTTCAGATATATCCAACATTACCCAACTATTTAAACCCCATCAACGGAGACAACGCAGCCATGGTTGGCGAAAGTTTAATAGTTCGATGATTCACGATCATATCACTTTAAATTACTTAGTGGTTTAACTAACGCACCCAATAGTATACATAGCTTACGTACAGTTCTGTATGCGTTACCTCTGAGAGCTTTAAATCAAATAGCCAGAGATATACAACAATCTGCGTCTTCAGGAAATATCATACCATCAAAAATCAGTAAAGTATGTCAAGATATAGCGTAGTTTCGGTTGTATCGTCCAGTGAACATAATCGAAACATCTCAAGATCGGCTTTTCTTGAAACTCAACTACTTAGATAAAGGACTGGACATCATTAATTTACCTCGAATCCTGAATGATCCAGAGGTACGCAACGCTGTACCAAACTATTTCAAGTTCACAGAACCCCCTTGCATTTCATATAAGTATACTAAATCTATAGCCACCAAAATATTCAATTACTCCAATGCTGTCAACGAGTTTGACTGGAACTTATACACGTCAGGAGGCTATAGTTGTGATTGTGAATTATCGCACTTTATCTATACACCATGCAAACATATTGTGACGGGTGACCTTGATGTGGTGAGTGATAAGGATCTGAAATTACTCCTGATGAAAGGACCTAAATATAGAGAGCCAAGAAGAATAAATCTGAAGGCCGACCAGAAGATAGTCCTGTCTGCATTGGAACAGTACGTTATTGATTGGTCTAAGCGAGAAAAAGTTGAACCTACAGTACTCGCTGATTGGCTGGACCTCACCAAGAGCAAGGTCGTTGAAACAATCCGCCATATTGACAGAAGTACTCTTCCCCAAGCAAAACAAGTACTGAGAAACCTGAATTCGCAATAAGTTCTAGCAAATCTCCAGAGTAAATTCGTCATAGTCCCAGCAGACAAAGCTCCGAATAATATAATATTCATATGTAAATATTACTATTACCAGGTGCTGGTTAAAGAATTGAGTGTAGACATATCTTCATCAAATACGTCTACTTACTCCCAAACTGCATTTACTCTGGAAGATTTATTTAACAATCACAAAGTTTCTCAGGGAAAGAGGTATTTGTCTTCCAACCAATCATAACGACATACCAAAAATATACTGGACTCCCAAAATGCATAAATCACCATACAAAGCTAGATTCATAGCTGGTTCTAGAAGCTGCACCACCAAGCTTCTTTCAACCCTATTAACGAGGGCCCTTCAGGAGGTAAAAGCATTTTGGGAAAGGTATTGCGCCATTATTTCTAAGAACTCTGGCGTTGAATGTATGTGGATATTGAAAACTCAAAATGTCTTACGGAAGAGCTTGATGCTAAAGGTCACATACCGTACAGACATGTATCCACATGGGATTTCTCGACTCTCTATACTACAATCCCTCATCAGGACCTTATTGACCGTCTAAGTTCATTAATAGCATCTGTGTTCAAGAAAACTGATCGTAGATATATTAATGTCGGAAGCCATAAAGCATTCTTTAGCTCTACTACATACAAGAGATATCATTCATGGGATGTTTCTTTGTTTATAGAGTTGCTTGAATTTCTCATTAAAATATCTATGTGAAATTTGGCAACACAATATATCAGCAGCATATAGGCATTCCAATGGGTACTAATTGTGCACCCCTGTTGGCTGACCTGTATCTGTTCTCTTATGAATATGACTATATGCAGGCGCTTTCAAAAACCGATCCATTCAAAGCCCGTTCCTTCTCATTCACCAAACGCTATATAGACCATCTTCTCGCTGTGGATAATCGCTATATAAATGACTCAGTGAAGGATATATATCCACCTTCACTGGATTTGAAGGAAACTACAGATAGCCCTACAGGCACATCTTATTTAGATTTCTATCTCTATAAAAATGAAGCGGGCATTCTCTCTCGTCGACTTTATGACAAAAGAGATGATTACAATTTCGACATCGTAAACTATCCGTTTCTGGATAGTAATATTCCAATGGGACCTGCATATGGCGTATACATATCTCGCTTAGTAGCATTTGCTAGATCCTGTGTTGAATGTGATGATTTTAATCAACGTCACAAAACATTGTTGCAGAAACTTATAAAACAGGGCTATTCCACCAAGCGCCTCCACTCAAAGTTTCTCAAATTTGGCGATACATATCGCATGCTGATAGCAAAATACGAACGTGGCGTGCAAGATCTATGGCGCTACGTTTCGTAAAGCGTGCAAGATCTATGGCGCTACGTTTCGTAACTTGTGTCTAATTCCGCTTAACCCGGGGCTAGGGGCCGTATGAACCCATGTACTTCAAGATCCTCATGGTACTCATATGAACAGTCACAATCAAAGCGTGACTGAGATACATCATTCTTTAGATGACGACTTTACAACGAATATTATGGATTAAGAATACTGATCAGCGATACGGATTTGATATTTTTGGAACATCATGATGTCTTGCCGGCATCATTGAAAACTGTTAACCGCTTCTCTCTTTCAGGAAACAAGCCTATGTTTATGTATACAATGATTGTCTTTTTGAATTTGGTGCTAATACTCTTATATGGAATATGGAATAGGTCTTTAGATTATGGACGCGGATATTCTCTAATGGACGACGGCAGGATTATGAATGATGGACTAGACGCTTGTAACGTATAGGCTTACCGTGACGCTCGTTTCAAACGAAATATATTTTATTCTTTAAATTAATATGCAGTGACATTTACATATGTACAAAAAGTCAATTCCAATTGTATGCTTCAGGACTCTAATACTACAAGTTTAGGATAAAACAGTAGTCTCTGATTTCAGAGATGAACCAACACAATTGCGATAAATCGTCAAGAACTGAAATCACTGAAATTGATTGAAAAATATTCGAATTTCTGGACTTCCCTGGGTAACATGTACCACTGGTTCGTGGTTATTTCAAGATTTGCGGTAGACTGAATCTTTGAGATCGTCTCAAAATGGGGGGAAAAAATTAAGTTTCATTTCACATTGGTAGCATACTTTTGTCATACACCCATCTGCGCCGAAATCTACAATATATTTTTTATTTCATAGATAACAACATTCGCTAGCCATATGATCAGCCTACCTGTGGGAAGCTACTTCGCATGTATGCCTCCAGGGACGGCGAAGTCTCCCCAAGGGAATAGGTCCCCACATCTTTTCGATCATTTCCGGCATGGTACAGGTCTCATATGTCCCAGGTGTCACCTTCAGAACAAGAGACACTGACTTAGGTGGGGAAATGGTAGCACGGAGTCTCAGTTTAATGCCTTGTTCGCCGTTCAGAGCTAAGGCCTTATCTAACGTAGAACCGTCTGGGTAAGCGCCCTCGACATCAGGGACAAAGTTATAAAGAAGATCTCCTAGATCCTCTTCCTCTTTGGTCCCACAGCAGAAGTTGCCCACACGTTCGGTCAAGTCGAACTGCACGCCACTAGAATCTTTGGTATCGAAGACAAACTTAGATAAACTATCGCCCTGCCACGATCCCGAACCTTTAAGGGTGACCAGATCTACGCTCCGCCGGTTGAACCCAGAAGTGTTCTGCTTGTTGGTGTATTCGCGTGTTTCCAGGACAATGTTTAGCTTAACCTTACTGTCATTTCTCAGTAGTCCGTCCAATTCGATTCCAGTGATGTTCACCGTGCTCCGTTTGGTGGAAATATGAAAGATCTGGCTCCACGGGATATCTTCGAGCTTCCCAGCAGGGGATTCCCCACGATACATTGCTCCGTACATGGAGAATTGTTCATTGAAGGTGTTTCTCCACAACTCTCTTGTTTCTGTGTCGGCCTTGCTGAGCTTCGATTCCGGACTTCTGTCATTTACTGTGTCGTCATGGTTGAAGATTCTCCCTAGCATTTTAGCCGTGTCGTTCTGATATATCCGAGGATGTAGCTGGTGGGTGTGCCACATGAGATCAATGTCGTAAGAAGGAACCAAGAAGACAGACGGATTTTGCTGCCTGAGATACAAAAACTGTTTGTATCTCAATTGAGCGTCGAGCAAGTATTTTCTATCTCTGAAATGTGGCAGGGACACTTGATAAAAGAACACCTTCTGTCTTGATACGGCTTCCCTTATGTTATATGACAGTTTTGTTTCTCGGTTTTCATATCTGATAGTCTCGAGTTCGATATTGGCTTTATCGGGTAGTGCACGACTTTCGGCACCATCTTGTAGGACATCGAACTCTTCATTTGGATATTTTCTTGTCCACAAGTCTTTGCTCCTCTTGAGGGCGATCTTCCTCTCGCCAGATTTGAACACTTTATGGTCTATCATTGTGCCAACAGCATTCAAACAATCCTTTTTGTAGGCTATTGGTGAGAGCATGTGGCAGTGCCAGACCCATTCTATGTCAAGTGGCGCTGCTAAAGTTGCTTCCGGCTGATCTGCCACTAAAGGGAGCCACAGGTGTTCGTATCGCCATAACGCTCTCTCTAGCAGGGGATCTGCATGAATACCTGGTGAGTTGTCCACCGTATGTAGAAACGTCAGCTCTTCCAAAGCACCATTGACGAGATCCACACCAAAGGAAAAGTCTTTTTCCGAGAACTTGGCGCCTGGGTCCTCTGACATGTTGACTCAAATGGACATGGAACGTTAATAACTCTGAAAAATGAATACCAATATGGTAACCGATATATTGTTGATTGAACAGAAGGGTCATTTATACACTGAGGACCAAATCCTGGGACAGGATATCTGGAAGAGACCTTCTCCAAGCTCTGACACTGTGTACCATGCAGTGTTGTTTTAGTCTATACATCCATGTACGCCTACGCTGACACAAAATCTGATCAAATATAAAACAATTCAAACTTGAAGCATTTTCATTGTGTGGCGCAACCCGATTGACAGGCTTGTTCATTTCAAACTGAGTGCACTGCGTTGGCGACATGCACACGCCCACCACTTTACTGCGCACGTTATTCCGTTCTCGATTTCAATTCGGTTCGGAGGTCTGGACTTAGTCCGAAGTGTCTGTCCCAGGATTTGAAAGTCGGTCATTTCTCGCCAGCCATTAATTATATGTCGACTAGTACATGTCTTGTCAGTAAACGTAAGTGTATTCTAAACCAGAGCCTTTCAATATTTAGTTAATGATCCTTTCCAAGCGGAAATCACGAAGGGAATTGATTTGCTCTCGAACAGTCTTAACATGAATTTCGTATAAATTATCGAAATTGGTACTGCTGCAAAGTACACGCGTCTCGTCCGTCATTCATTATTCAACCATCGTCCATTGAATAATCTCCGTGTCCATAAGCCAAAGACCTATTCCATATTCCATATAACAGCATTAGCATCAAATGAAAAACTAGAGCCTATGGCTTTAATGAGATCTGGTAGCTGGGTTATTGGGGGATAAGTTTGTAATGAAATAAACGCACAATTATATATTTAATTTCAAGTTAGGCACAGGTGGCACCAGGCACGAATGTATGTGGCTAAAACGCAATCACAAGTTACATCCTGTGACGAGGTATATGAAGGGCCGTTCGCGCCATAAACGCATCCTTTAAACGTTTTAACTTCTTAAACGTTTAAACTTCTTAAACGTTTAAAAGTTGTAAAGCTTTAAAAAGTTTAAACGTTTAAACTTGAACCAACATGTTATGAACTGACATTTTCTTATTAAAAAGCAAACGTTTCCAGTTGTAAATTCGCGACTTCAGACGTTTCCTGTCAAAAGAAAAATTCGGTCTTTTAAAGGTTTCCGGTTAAAAGGATAACGTTTCCGGTTGTGATCGTCCAATCAGATTTTTTATTTGGGCCGCGTGTATTCCAAAATCTACACCAACACGGGCAAATCTCCACTGGCAAACGTTTCGGGTATGTGGTGTATTTTAACCAATGAAAACCGTTCTTACAAATCAGGTTTTGGAGAATATCTTTGGTATCGGGACAATTTGCGCAGGACATGATGCACGGTGGGCATGAGGAATACAATATGCGCGAATATTTGTAAGGGTTATTTTGATTGGTTCAAACAGACTACATAACGGAAACGTTTTGCCAGTGGACACGTGTTGATGTTGAGGTTTGAACATACGCGGCAGCAATAAAAAAATCTGACTGGACGATCACAACTGGTAACGATTTCCCTTAAACCGGAAACGTTTAAAAGTCTCGAAAATATACTACTGGAAACGTTTGCCTTTTGACAGGAAACGTCTAAAGTATTGGACGTTACAACAGCAAACGTTTGCTTTTGGACAGGAAAGGTCTTCCAAATGTCAATTCATGACATCTGATTGGTTGGTGCAAGTTAAACGTTTAAATTTATTAAACGTTTGGATTCATGGCGCGAACGGCCCGTCTTAAAAGGTACCGACATAATGAAGTTGAACATACCAAAGAAAGGCAGTCCTAGGATAAAAGTAACTGCGAAAATGGAAGCCGAAAAAATATTATATCACAATGACTTCCATTTTCGGAGTTACTTTTATCGTAGTTTATGTGAAATTGATCTGTGGGAACAATGAAAGGTAGTCCTATAATGAGGGACGTTGCACACGTTACGCTAACCATGTGTTACCCAATTAATTTCCGTCCAAATAGACACTACAGTAGGTACTCATCCAACCTTGACTCAACCAAAATAGCTGAATTTTGCTCTTTATCTTAATATAATATCTTTACATAATTCCTCCAATACGTCAGTTCGGGATTTCAGATGAACACCATGACCACCATGTTAATTTAACCAGCATAAAGAAAGCAATATATGATACCTTCTGTAACATGGTATTGTTGGCGTTGCGTTGAAACTGCAAACTGACCTGTTGAGAATTCGATGGAAAAGGGGGCCAGTGGAATGAAGTCTAGGCCTAAATACCCACAGGGGATTAAGGTCAGTTTGTACAGAACATGTACCTAAGGGTAAATAAGAGAGATTATACCTAGGGGTAAATAGAGATTGATTTAGTGTAATGAGTGAGAAGGGCTGGACATCAAGGTTGATGATGGTTATGTCACAAGTTAGGATAAGACAAGACATGTATTACACTTTCTGGATATCCCACAGGTTGACTGGTGGAGTACAAGATAGGAAAAGATTATAAGATATGTTACAGCTTGCTCTTGTGAGAAAAGCAGTGGCCTGCAAAGGTGATAATGAGACAATGGTAGCCAGGTTGGCTGCTATGGTAGAGCATCTCTCACATATACACCTAACCAGCTAAACTGTATAATTTTCTCAGCAGAGTCCAAGCTTTGGTAAAGTGACGATACCAGTCTGCCATACTTTAGAGCGTATTAATCTCATATTTTGTGGGAAAACAATGAACAGAGTATTATTTAATGCAGATAAGGGATCAAATATATGCCAAGTAACTATTAGAGACTAAATATAGACATACAAAAGCCTTTCAACCACTAAGGATCCCCAAAACTCATCTCTGTTAAACTACTTTCATGCAGCGTAAGGCTATCCCGTGAGTCGGTTTGTACTTTTGTCCATTTCCCTACAGCATTCTAAAGAGAACGTAGCGTGCAAGATCTACGAACGTAGCGTGCAAGATCTATGGCGCTACGTTTCGTAACATGTGTCTAATTCCGCTTAACCCGGGGCTAGGGGCCGTATGAGCCCATGTACTTCAAGATCTTCATGGTACTCATATGAACAGTCACAATCAAAGCGTGACTGAGGTACATCATTTTTAGATGACGACTCTATAACGAATATTATGGATTAAGAATACTGATCAGCGATACGGATTTGATATTTTGGAACATCATGATGTCTTGCCGGCATCATTGAAAACTGTTGACCGATTCTCTCTTGCAGGAAACAAGCCTATGTTTATGTATACTTTTGTCTTTTTGAATTTGGTGCTAATACTGTTATATGGAAATGGAATAGGTCTTTGGATTATGGACGCGGATATTCTCTAATGGACGACGGCTGGATTATGAATGACGGACTAGACGCTTGTAATTACGCCAGATCTCAAAAATCATGGTATACAAAAATCTGCAGTTTTCAATGATCCCAGCAAGACATCATGACGCTCCAAAAATATCAAATCCGTATCGCTGATCAGTATTCTTCATCCAATGATAATCGTTGTAAAGTCGTCATCTAGAGAATGATGCATCTCAGTCACGCTTTGATTGTGACTGTTCATATGAACTCCATGAGCATCTTGAAGTATATGGGTTGATACGGCCCCTAGCCCCGGGTTAAGCGGACTTAGACACAAGTTATGAAACGTAATGCCAACGATCTTGCACGCTACGCTCATATTTTGCTATTGGCATGCGATATGTACCGCCAAATTTGAGAAACTTTGAGTGGAGGCGCGTGGTATAGTCCTGTGTTGTAAGTTCGGCAATATTGTTTTGTTCGGTATCTAGGAAATGCTACCAGATATGTATACGCCATGTGCAGGTCCCACTGCCTGGAATAAGTGGGGAGGAGATCAGCAAACGCTTCTCCATTTATATCGATCACTTGTTCCGTCTAAACTTGATTATGACTCGATTGTTTACAACGATACAAGCAAGTTAAACTTAGCAAACCTACATCCTATTCTCCATTAAGGACTAAGACTTTGCCTCGGTGCGTTCAGAACATCTCGTAAAGAAAGCTTACATGTCGAATTCAGACTTCGAAGAATTAAACTATCACTGCAATATATCACAAAATTGCGATCAAACCACTCAAAACCTGCATATAACTGTGTTTTCAACCCTCAGTACGTAGATTTCTATTTGAAGAAACCCTCCATTATTCCACCTCTTGGAATTCGTATGAAACCACACATTGTAGCAGCTGGTATTAAGCTTAGTCAGATTTTACCCAACAAGCTCTTGCCAACTCCACCATGGCAGTTAGCCTAACCAGAAGTTGATATTACACTGATGAAATATAAAAAGGCAGAAACGAGCCAGCTCGTGTATACACAAGCAAGACAGCCCTAGATAATGAGGTTGATCCTGTTGGAATCCCAAACAGCGATTTCAGACCATCTATCTGTGCTTATGCGAGAAAGTTGTTTCAATCTTTATGGGATGTTATAGATAATAACAAACTTCACGAGTTAAAAAAAATTGTTGGTTATACTCATCTGAACAGCCAGAAACTTTTCGATCAAGCCATGATTAGACGATGTAGAATCGGCCATACACGATAAACTCCCGAACATTTACTAAATAAAGAGCCGGTCTCAAGGTGTATTTCACGCCACGAAGATCTCACGATGAGACATATTCTTATCGACTGTGTAGATTTTAGGATTGTAAGGGATACTTTTTATCGAGCAGCTACGTTGAAAGATCTTTTTAGTCGAGTAAAAGAAGATTGTATTTTAGATTATTTGAGAGAGATCAGTTTGTTGTATAAATTTTACTGAGTTACTAACTTGAATACTTAGAATTTTGTTTGATCGTCGCTATATAGATGAAATATTGTTGAACGCGACGTTAAACCTTAATTCTCTCAATTTTAGGCTGCAAAGAACTCGTTTCCTTTATTGAGAATTCACATGTGATATAGTTTTACTGACGTCACGACATCGTGCAAGCAACATGGAGTACATGTTCTTCGAGGGATAATATCTAGATTATTGCGCCTATTTCTTTTTATCTTCTCTTGTGGAGTGGGGGGGGGGGAGCAAATCTCTGAGGTACACCCCAAATCAACCATGCCGGATAGGGGCAAATCTTTGAGGTACACCCCAAATCATCCATGCCGGATAGGGTTAATACACCATCCCATTCGGTAACGACTGATAATAAAACACAACTGATGAAGAAATCTTATCTAAATTTGTCAGTACTTGGTTAATATCTGTCAGAATCAACCTTCAAACAGGGTTATGTCCCCTTATGTCATGTCGATCGACCCTGCCTACAGTCCCTTACCATTCCACGCCATGTAGCCTTTGACAGAGATTAAAAGTGTGAGATTAACCGAAATGCTCTGTATCTCAACAACTTGAATTAACCAGAATTAATCAACTGTAGTTCATTTGGGGGATATGGCAGACAAACGAAAACAAACAATCGACTATAGAGGTCGATGTCCCCCGCCAGCAACACCAGTTATGGTGGATTGGTGTTCTTGCTGCGGGGGATGTGGACCTCTATGGTTGATTTTTTTGTCGATAATATCTCGTATCACAGGGGTTTATACAAGTCACTTTTTAACACCCGCAATCAGGGGTAAAATTCATTCGGAAACTCAATTCAGACCTCCGAATTTGATAACATATTTTTGATTGTCCGGATCAAGATCAAATTACTGAAAATCTAAGATGGTTGGCAGCCATCTTGGATTACACAGTTAACTGCAAAGCAATCGCAACCGTCCACTCACCGATGTCAAGTCACTCTCCAAGTTTGAGGTCGATTGGTTCATTATAGTTCTCGAGTTATTTGTCGGACAAGAAATGTGTAAAAATTCAACTGCTAACAACGCAAGATGGTGGCCATCTTGGATTACGCAGGTAACTGAAAAGCAGTCCCAACTGTCCTATCATCGATGTCAAGCCACTCTCCAAGTTTGAAGTCGATCTGTTCAATAGTTCTCGAGTTTTTTGTCGGACAGGAAACGGAATGAAAGAACGATGCAATGACGGAATTCCGGACGTGTGGTGTTTCTAAGTCCACCCCACTCCCTCCCCCACCCCCTCCACACACTTATGTTGCGGGGAACAATAATAGGTGAATAATTAAATAACTGTTCACCGCTTACAACAATAACAACAACAACAACAACACAATATCAAGCTAACGGTCGTTTGTTTGATAAAAAAAACAACAATGTTTGTTTTCGAAATCAAATGCTCACGCACATTCGCATCTGAAAGACCAAATATCTTAGTATTTAGTATGTTGACGAGAACTGTTTGGCTGGCAAGATTCAGGTTTTGTGAAATGCTGTTTTGGTACAGGGCTATATGTAATGTGAATAAAGGCTAGGATCGATCGACATGGCATAAGGGGGTGATAACCCTGTTTGGAAATATAGGCATTGTTTTCAGGCCGTGCTCCCGACTATCTTCTCCCGCGGCAATAGGCAATAGCTATCGGCGCCTGGGTGATTGTACACTACAACAGGGACAAAGCCAAAGAGAATGTTCATATCATCTTCATTTTATCCAGCCAATTTCTACGTTCCCACTTCGAACCTGCCTTGATTTATCTGACCCCTTCAGTGTTCAAAATCCGAGGTGTAAATTTCACCTACTAACGACAGAAGAACCAATCAGAACGTACACATCGATTGCGAGTGAAGTCACGTAGAGTGACATCATCCTCTATCAGCGGCGTCTTTCCTCCTAATAAGGTTCCCACTATTTAGGTCAGCCAATCAATAACGCTCTTGTGCGACCCATTTCGAATTTCAAATGTTTTCGATGTCAGTGACGTCTCGTGTCTATTTATAAGTCATTTGAACATTGAAGGGGTCCAGATATATCAAGGGAAGTTCGAAGTGGGAACGTAGAAATTGGCTGGATAAAATGAAGATGGTTCATATCGGCCCAAAATATTCATGCAAAATGCGATAAACGAATCCGAGCACTCTCACTATATACTGTTGCAAGATATCTAATTTTATGTTCAGCAGGACCACCAATTTGGTAGCATAATGTACCTGTAACATTGGGGAGATACGTATCATTCTTCGTATTGGATAAAAGAGTAATGTTGATACCCGCCCCCTCCCCTCCCCCTCCCGTAACTGTTCATTTCCATGAAATGAAGATCTTGAAGGCAACCAGATATATTTTAGATTACGATCATTACTTTGCGATCAAAGTGCAGGGGACCAATAATAATAAATGGACAAAACAGACACAAGGGTAAACGTACAAAATGGCAAACACAAAATCAATCTCTTTGCATTCTATAGACTATTTGGTGTATTAATTAATATATCTAAAGTTGCAATATCGTCTTCATGTTGACCCGTATGTCCCGCCTCTACATTTTTTTTATAATACTGTGCATAACATATTTAGTAGTTTCAATGTTTTTCTTGTGTCTTCTCTTCATTATCGGAGATATTCGTCCGTCAGCCACATTGTTAGGGAACGAGTGGTCATGTCGTTCAAGATGTCCACATGAACATTCACAATAAAAGCGTGGCTGGGATACAGATCTTCACAGGCATCACTTTTGTTTCTTGTGATGATTTTAGAAGTATGCAGTCAGTATATTTATCTATAGGGTCACAAGTGAGGCCTACTTCCGACGGGCGGTGGTTCTCTCCGTATACTCCGGCTTCCCCCACCAGCCAAACTGGCTGTCACCATATGAGTGAAATAACCTCGAGTGTGACATTAAATCAACCCATCCCACCGGTCATTTGACTTGTCAGTACGCCGGCATAGTTTTCTTCCACCCTTGCGTTTAATTATGGCGTTATATTTTAGATAATTTATAATAGACAATGTGGCTCTGAGGAGTTGAAATATGTATGAATATAATATATATATATATATATATATATAATTTAATTAACTGAATACTACATGCTGTATTATTCATCAGTAAAATTTTGTCCATTTGGCATTTAGTCCCTTTGCCAATTTGTCCGCTCCACACATGGGGATGTATCTTTTAAAGTCAAACAGAATTTAAGAGTTCAAACAATCAAATCAATGTGTCACTTTATTGAGCTCGAATCGATCCACCATACATTTGAATTAACTGATTGCACAATGTCCTTAATCCCTTGAAAGCCTATGTGAATGACCTAACATTGGCCTGACCCACTCCATCTCAACCTAGCCGCTTATATTCGGTGACTCACCAATCTCAGTACACTCGGATATAATGTAACGGAATATTATACCTGACTTCAGCGCTATATATTCCGTGCGAATTTCAAACTACATTTGTTAGTCAATCAGGTGGCTAGCTTAGTTAAACAATTTAAAATCACGCCTACAGTAATCACACACGGTAGCACGTGGACCAATATATGGATTCATTTCCAGACAGTGTGCTTGGCAAACTTAAACATCAAAGGATTCACTCCGGTCGAAAATTCTGGTATTGTTACGCGGTAGAATATACCATAAGATCCTATCGTGCGAAGGTGTTAATATCCGTGAACTAAACGTCAATCATTGTCAAAGTGAAAAGTTAGAGCTTATCATGATTGGCTTATTGATGGGATCTTGTGGAACATCGGCGACCATTTCGCACGAATTTTTCATAGTGTCACGTCTAGATTGGATACATACTGGCGTGGTACGCCTCAGACCACTAAATGAAAATGATAGGCAAACTCTGCCAAAGAAGGGAATCCAAAGCCAGCACTTGAAGTATGTTGACTAATTAGTCTGAATTTAGTTGATGGAGTACGTGTTTTGCTGCGTGTAAAATTTCAACTCATGGGCGTCGTCAGGATTTCTTGAGAGGGGGTTTCCTATGCTTACTTATGGAGCAATACTCTCTAAAATAATTAGACTGAAATTCAAACTATCCGATTGAAATTAGTGACCAAACTTTTATTGGATTGTCTAATCAATTGAAAACGACAAAATGAATGTATTCTGTGCGTTCAGAACATCTCGTAAAGAAAGCTTACATGTCGAATTCAGACTTCGAAGAATTAAACTATCACTGCAATATATATTTCTATTTGAAGAAACCCTCCATTATTCCACCTCTTGGAATTCGTATGAAACCACACATTGTAGCAGCTGGTATTAAGCTTAGTCAGATTTTACCCAACAAGCTCTTGCCAACTCCACCATGGCAGTTAGCCTAACCAGAAGTTGATATTACACTGATGAAATATAAAAAAGCAGAAACGAGCCAGCTCGTGTATACACAAGCAAGACAGCCCTAGATAATGAGGTTGATCCTGTTGGAATCCCAAGCAGCGATTTCAGACCATCTATCCGTGCTTATGCGAGAAAGTTGTTTCAATCTTTATGGGATGTTATAGATAATAACAAACTTCACGAGTTAAAAAAAAATTGTTGGTTATACTCATCTGAACAGCCAGAAACGTTTCGATCAAGCCATGATTAGACGATGTAGAATCGGCCATACACGATAAACTCACGAACATTTACTAAATAAAGAGCCGGTCTCAAGGTGTATTTCACGCCACGAAGATCTCACGGTGAGACATATTCTTATCGACTGTGTAGATTTTAGGATTGTAAGGGATACTTTTTATCGAGCAGCTACGTTGAAAGATCTTTTTAGTCGAGTAAAAGAAGATTGTATTTTAGATTATTTGAGAGAGATCAGTTTGTTGTATAAATTTTACTGAGTTACTAACTTGAATACTTAGAATTTTGTTTGATCGTCGCTATATAGATGAAATATTGCTGAACGCGACGTTAAACCTTAATTCTCTCATTTTTAGGCTGCAAAGAACTCGTTTCCTTTATTGAGAATTCACATGTGATATAGTTTTACTGACGTCACGACATCGTACAAGCAACATGGAGTACATGTTCTTCGAGGGATAATATCTAGATTATTGCGCCTATTTTTTTTTATCTTCTCTTGTGGAGGGGGGGGGGGGGGAATCTGAGGTACACCCCAAATCATCCATGCCGGATAGGGTTAATACACCATCCCATTCGGCAACGATTGATAATAAAACACAACTGATGAAGAAATCTTATCTAAATTTCTCAGTACTTGGTTAATATCTGTCAGATTTCTAATTCATTCCTTGGTACAGAGATCAAATCAACCTCCAAACAGGGTTATGTCCCCTTATGTCATGTCGATCGACCCTGCCTACAGTCCCTTACCATTCCACGCCATGTAGCCTTTGACAGAGATTAAAAGTGTGAGATTATCCGAAATGCTCTGTATCTCAACAACTTTAATTAACCAGAATTAATCAACTCTAGTTCATTTGGGGGATATGGCAGACAAACGAAAACAAACAATCGACTATAGAGGTCGATGTCCCCCGCCAGCAACACCAGTTATGGTGGATTGGTGTTCTTGCTGCGGGGGATGTGGACCTCTATGGTTGATTTTTTTGTCGATAATATCTCATAACACAGGGGTTTATACAAGTCACTTTTTAACATCCGCAATCAGGGGTAAAATTCATTCGGAAACTCAATTCAGACCTCCGAATTTGATAACATATTTTTGATTGTCCGGATCAAGATCAAACTGCTGAAAATCTAAGATGGTTGGCAGCCATCTTGGATTACACAGTTAACTGCAAAGCATCGCAACCGTCCACTCACCGATGTCAAGTCATTCTCCAAGTTTGAGGTCGATTGGTTCATTATAGTTCTCGAGTTATTTGTCGGACAAGAAATGTGTAAAAATTCAACTGCTAACAACGCAAGATGGTGGCCATCTTGGATTACGCAGGTAACTGAAAAGCAGTCCCAACTGTCCTATCATCGATGTCAAGCCACTCTCCAAGTTTGAAGTCGATCTGTTCAATAGTTCTCGAGTTTTTTGTCGGACAGGAAACGGAATGAAAGAACGATGCAATGACGGAATTCCGGACGTGTGGTGTTTCTAAGTCCACCCCACTCCCTCCCCCACCCCCTCCACACACTTATGTTGCGGGGAACAATAATAGGTGAATAATTAAATAACTGTTCACCGCTTACAACAATAACAACAACAACAACAACACAATATCAAGCTAACGGTCGTTTGTTTGATAAAAAAAACAACAATGTTTGTTTTCGAAATCAAATGCTCACGCACATTCGCATCTGAAAGACCAAATATCTTAGTATTTAGTATGTTGACGAGAACTGTTTGGCTGGCAAGATTCAGGTTTTGTGAAATGCTGTTTTGGTACAGGGCTATATGTAATGTGAATAAAGGCTAGGATCGATCGACATGGCATAAGGGGGTGATAACCCTGTTTGGAAATATAGGCATTGTTTTCAGGCCGTGCTCCCGACTATCTTCTCCCGCGGCAATAGGCAATAGCTATCGGCGCCTGGGTGATTGTACACTACAACAGGGACAAAGCCAAAGAGAATGTTCATATCATCTTCATTTTATCCAGCCAATTTCTACGTTCCCACTTCGAACCTGCCTTGATTTATCTGACCCCTTCAGTGGTCAAAATCCGAGGTGTAACTTTCACCTACTAACGACAGAAGAACCAATCAGAACGTAGAGTGACATCATTCTCTATTAGCGGCGTCTTTCCCCCTAATAAGGTTCCCACTATTTAGGTCAGCCAATCAATAACGCTCTTGTGCGACCCATTTCGAATTTCAAATGTTTTCGAGGTCAGTGACGTCTCGTGTCTATTTATAAGTTATTTGAACATTGAAGGGGTCCAGATTTATCAAGGGAAGTTCGAAGTGGGAACGTAGAAATTAGCTGGATAAAATGAAGATGGTTCATATCGGCCCAAAATATTCATGCAAAATGCGATAAACGAATCCGAGCACTCTCACTATATACTGTTGCAAGATATCTAATTTTATGTTCAGCAGGACCACCAATTTGGTAGCATAATGTACCTGTAACATTGGGGAGATACGTATCATTCTTCGTATTGGATAAAAGAGTAATGTTAATACCCCCTGCCCCCCCCCCCCCTGTAACTGTTCATTATAGATATATTTTAGATTACGATCATTACTTTGCGATCAAAGTGCAGGGGACCAATAATAATAAATGGACAAAACAGACACAATGGTAAACGTACAAAATGGCAAACACAAAATCAATCTCTTTGCATTCTATAGACTATTTGGTGTATTAATTAATATATCTAAAGTTGCAATATCGTCTTCGTGTTAACTCGTATGCCCCGCCTCTAAATTTTTTTATAATACTGTGCATAACATATTTAGTAGTTTCAATGTTTTTCTTGTGTCTTCTCTTCATTATCGGAGATATTCGTCCGTCAGCCACATTGTTAGGGAACGAGTGGTCATGTCGTTCAAGATGTCCACATGAACATTCACAATAAAAGCGTGGCTGGGATACAGATCTTCACAGGCATCACTTTTGTTTCTTGTGATGATTTTAGAAGTATGCAGTCAGTATATTTATCTATAGGGTCACAAGTGAGGCCTACTTCCGACGGGCGGTGGTTCTCTCCGTATACTCCGGCTTCCCCCACCAGCCAAACTGGCTGTCACCATATGAGTGAAATAACCTCGAGTGTGACATTAAATCAACCCATCCCACCGGTCATTTGACTTGTCAGTACGCCGGCATAGTTTTCTTCCACCCTTGCGTTTAATCATGGCGTTATATTTTAGATAATTTATAATAGACAATGTGGCTCTGAGGAGTTGAAATATGTATGAATATAATATATATATATATATATAATTTAATTAACTGAATACTACATGCTGTACTATTCATCAGTAAAATTTTGTCCATTTGGCATTTAGTCCCTTTGCCAATTTGTCCGCTCCACACATGGGGATGTATCTTTTAAAGTCAAACAGAATTTAAGAGTTCAAACAATCAAATCAATGTGTCACTTTATTCAGCTCGAATCGATCCACCATACATTTGAATTAACTGATTGCACAATGTCCTTAATCCCTTGAAAGCCTATGTGAATGACCTAACATTGGCCTGACCCACTCCATCTCAACCTAGCCGCTTATATTCGGTGACTCACCAATCTCAGTACACTCGGATATAATGTAACGGAATATTATACCTGACTTCAGCGCTATATATTCCGTGCGAATTTCAAACTACATTTGTTAGTCAATCAGGTGGCTAGCTTAGTTAAACAATTTAAAATCACGCCTACAGTAATCACACACGGTAGCACGTGGACCAATATATGGATTCATTTCCAGACAGTGTGCTTGGCAAACTTAAACATCAAAGGATTCACTCCGGTCGAAAATTCTGGTATTGTTAGGCGGTAGAATATACCATAAGATCCTATCGTGCGAAGGTGTTAATATCCGTGAACTAAACGTCAATCATTGTCAAAGTGAAAAGTTAGAGCTTATCATGATTGGCTTATTGATGGGATCTTGTGGAACATCGGCGACCATTTCGCACGAATTTTTCATACTGTCACGTCTAGATTGGATACATACTGGCGTGGTACGCCTCAGACCACTAAATGAAAATGATAGGCAAACTCTGCCAAAGAAGGGAATCCAAAGCCAGCACTTGAAGTATGTTGACTAATTAGTCTGAATTTAGTTGATGGAGTACGTGTTTTGCTGCGTGTAAAATTTCAACTCATGGGCGTCGTCAGGATTTCTTGAGAGGGGGTTTCCTATGCTTACTTATGGAGCAATACTCTCTAAAATAATTAGACTGAAATTCAAACTATCCGATTGAAATTAGTGACCAAACTTTTATTGGATTGTCTAATCAATTGAAAACGACAAAATGAATGTATTCTGTGCGTTCAGAACATCTCGTAAAGAAAGCTTACATGTCGAATTCAGACTTCGAAGAATTAAACTATCACTGCAATATATATTTCTATTTGAAGAAACCCTCCATTATTCCACCTCTTGGAATTCGTATGAAACCACACATTGTAGCAGCTGGTATTAAGCTTAGTCAGATTTTACCCAACAAGCTCTTGCCAACTCCACCATGGCAGTTAGCCTAACCAGAAGTTGATATTACACTGATGAAATATAAAAAAGCAGAAACGAGCCAGCTCGTGTATACACAAGCAAGACAGCCCTAGATAATGAGGTTGATCCTGTTGGAATCCCAAACAGCGATTTCAGACCATCTATCTGTGCTTATGCGAGAAAGTTGTTTCAATCTTTATGGGATGTTATAGATAATAACAAACTTCACGAGTTAAAAAAAATTGTTGGTTATACTCATCTGAACAGCCAGAAACTTTTCGATCAAGCCATGATTAGACGATGTAGAATCGGCCATACACGATAAACTCCCGAACATTTACTAAATAAAGAGCCGGTCTCAAGGTGTATTTCACGCCACGAAGATCTCACGATGAGACATATTCTTATCGACTGTGTAGATTTTAGGATTGTAAGGGATACTTTTTATCGAGCAGCTACGTTGAAAGATCTTTTTAGTCGAGTAAAAGAAGATTGTATTTTAGATTATTTGAGAGAGATCAGTTTGTTGTATAAATTTTACTGAGTTACTAACTTGAATACTTAGAATTTTGTTTGATCGTCGCTATATAGATGAAATATTGCTGAACGCGACGTTAAACCTTAATTCTCTCATTTTTAGGCTGCAAAGAACTCGTTTCCTTTATTGAGAATTCACATGTGATATAGTTTTACTGACGTCACGACATCGTACAAGCAACATGGAGTACATGTTCTTCGAGGGATAATATCTAGATTATTGCGCCTATTTTTTTTTATCTTCTCTTGTGGAGGGGGGGGGGGGGGAATCTGAGGTACACCCCAAATCATCCATGCCGGATAGGGTTAATACACCATCCCATTCGGCAACGATTGATAATAAAACACAACTGATGAAGAAATCTTATCTAAATTTCTCAGTACTTGGTTAATATCTGTCAGATTTCTATAGTTCATTCCTTGGTACAGAGATCAAATCAACCTCCAAACAGGGTTATGTCCCCTTATGTCATGTCGATCGACCCTGCCTACAGTCCCTTACCATTCCACGCCATGTAGCCTTTGACAGAGATTAAAAGTGTGAGATTATCCGAAATGCTCTGTATCTCAACAACTTTAATTAACCAGAATTAATCAACTCTAGTTCATTTGGGGGATATGGCAGACAAACGAAAACAAACAATCGACTATAGAGGTCGATGTCCCCCGCCAGCAACACCAGTTATGGTGGATTGGTGTTCTTGCTGCGGGGGATGTGGACCTCTATGGTTGATTTTTTTGTCGATAATATCTCATAACACAGGGGTTTATACAAGTCACTTTTTAACATCCGCAATCAGGGGTAAAATTCATTCGGAAACTCAATTCAGACCTCCGAATTTGATAACATATTTTTGATTGTCCGGATCAAGATCAAATTGCTGAAAATCTAAGATGGTTGGCAGCCATCTTGGATTACACAGTTAACTGCAAAGCATCGCAACCGTCCACTCACCGATGTCAAGTCATTCTCCAAGTTTGAGGTCGATTGGTTCATTATAGTTCTCGAGTTATTTGTCGGACAAGAAATGTGTAAAAATTCAACTGCTAACAACGCAAGATGGTGGCCATCTTGGATTACGCAGGTAACTGAAAAGCAGTCCCAACTGTCCTATCATCGATGTCAAGCCACTCTCCAAGTTTGAAGTCGATCTGTTCAATAGTTCTCGAGTTTTTTGTCGGACAGGAAACGGAATGAAAGAACGATGCAATGACGGAATTCCGGACGTGTGGTGTTTCTAAGTCCACCCCACTCCCTCCCCCACCCCCTCCACACACTTATGTTGCGGGGAACAATAATAGGTGAATAATTAAATAACTGTTCACCGCTTACAACAATAACAACAACAACAACAACACAATATCAAGCTAACGGTCGTTTGTTTGATAAAAAAAACAACAATGTTTGTTTTCGAAATCAAATGCTCACGCACATTCGCATCTGAAAGACCAAATATCTTAGTATTTAGTATGTTGACGAGAACTGTTTGGCTGGCAAGATTCAGGTTTTGTGAAATGCTGTTTTGGTACAGGGCTATATGTAATGTGAATAAAGGCTAGGATCGATCGACATGGCATAAGGGGGTGATAACCCTGTTTGGAAATATAGGCATTGTTTTCAGGCCGTGCTCCCGACTATCTTCTCCCGCGGCAATAGGCAATAGCTATCGGCGCCTGGGTGATTGTACACTACAACAGGGACAAAGCCAAAGAGAATGTTCATATCATCTTCATTTTATCCAGCCAATTTCTACGTTCCCACTTCGAACCTGCCTTGATTTATCTGACCCCTTCAGTGGTCAAAATCCGAGGTGTAACTTTCACCTACTAACGACAGAAGAACCAATCAGAACGTAGAGTGACATCATTCTCTATTAGCGGCGTCTTTCCCCCTAATAAGGTTCCCACTATTTAGGTCAGCCAATCAATAACGCTCTTGTGCGACCCATTTCGAATTTCAAATGTTTTCGAGGTCAGTGACGTCTCGTGTCTATTTATAAGTTATTTGAACATTGAAGGGGTCCAGATTTATCAAGGGAAGTTCGAAGTGGGAACGTAGAAATTGGCTGGATAAAATGAAGATGGTTCATATCGGCCCAAAATATTCATGCAAAATGCGATAAACGAATCCGAGCACTCTCACTATATACTGTTGCAAGATATCTAATTTTATGTTCAGCAGGACCACCAATTTGGTAGCATAATGTACCTGTAACATTGGGGAGATACGTATCATTCTTCGTATTGGATAAAAGAGTAATGTTAATACCCCCTGCCCCCCCCCCCCCTGTAACTGTTCATTATAGATATATTTTAGATTACGATCATTACTTTGCGATCAAAGTGCAGGGGACCAATAATAATAAATGGACAAAACAGACACAATGGTAAACGTACAAAATGGCAAACACAAAATCAATCTCTTTGCATTCTATAGACTATTTGGTGTATTAATTAATATATCTAAAGTTGCAATATCGTCTTCGTGTTAACTCGTATGCCCCGCCTCTAAATTTTTTTATAATACTGTGCATAACATATTTAGTAGTTTCAATGTTTTTCTTGTGTCTTCTCTTCATTATCGGAGATATTCGTCCGTCAGCCACATTGTTAGGGAACGAGTGGTCATGTCGTTCAAGATGTCCACATGAACATTCACAATAAAAGCGTGGCTGGGATACAGATCTTCACAGGCATCACTTTTGTTTCTTGTGATGATTTTAGAAGTATGCAGTCAGTATATTTATCTATAGGGTCACAAGTGAGGCCTACTTCCGACGGGCGGTGGTTCTCTCCGTATACTCCGGCTTCCCCCACCAGCCAAACTGGCTGTCACCATATGAGTGAAATAACCTCGAGTGTGACATTAAATCAACCCATCCCACCGGTCATTTGACTTGTCAGTACGCCGGCATAGTTTTCTTCCACCCTTGCGTTTAATCATGGCGTTATATTTTAGATAATTTATAATAGACAATGTGGCTCTGAGGAGTTGAAATATGTATGAATATAATATATATATATATATATAATTTAATTAACTGAATACTACATGCTGTACTATTCATCAGTAAAATTTTGTCCATTTGGCATTTAGTCCCTTTGCCAATTTGTCCGCTCCACACATGGGGATGTATCTTTTAAAGTCAAACAGAATTTAAGAGTTCAAACAATCAAATCAATGTGTCACTTTATTCAGCTCGAATCGATCCACCATACATTTGAATTAACTGATTGCACAATGTCCTTAATCCCTTGAAAGCCTATGTGAATGACCTAACATTGGCCTGACCCACTCCATCTCAACCTAGCCGCTTATATTCGGTGACTCACCAATCTCAGTACACTCGGATATAATGTAACGGAATATTATACCTGACTTCAGCGCTATATATTCCGTGCGAATTTCAAACTACATTTGTTAGTCAATCAGGTGGCTAGCTTAGTTAAACAATTTAAAATCACGCCTACAGTAATCACACACGGTAGCACGTGGACCAATATATGGATTCATTTCCAGACAGTGTGCTTGGCAAACTTAAACATCAAAGGATTCACTCCGGTCGAAAATTCTGGTATTGTTAGGCGGTAGAATATACCATAAGATCCTATCGTGCGAAGGTGTTAATATCCGTGAACTAAACGTCAATCATTGTCAAAGTGAAAAGTTAGAGCTTATCATGATTGGCTTATTGATGGGATCTTGTGGAACATCGGCGACCATTTCGCACGAATTTTTCATACTGTCACGTCTAGATTGGATACATACTGGCGTGGTACGCCTCAGACCACTAAATGAAAATGATAGGCAAACTCTGCCAAAGAAGGGAATCCAAAGCCAGCACTTGAAGTATGTTGACTAATTAGTCTGAATTTAGTTGATGGAGTACGTGTTTTGCTGCGTGTAAAATTTCAACTCATGGGCGTCGTCAGGATTTCTTGAGAGGGGGTTTCCTATGCTTACTTATGGAGCAATACTCTCTAAAATAATTAGACTGAAATTCAAACTATCCGATTGAAATTAGTGACCAAACTTTTATTGGATTGTCTAATCAATTGAAAACGACAAAATGAATGTATTCTGTGCGTTCAGAACATCTCGTAAAGAAAGCTTACATGTCGAATTCAGACTTCGAAGAATTAAACTATCACTGCAATATATATTTCTATTTGAAGAAACCCTCCATTATTCCACCTCTTGGAATTCGTATGAAACCACACATTGTAGCAGCTGGTATTAAGCTTAGTCAGATTTTACCCAACAAGCTCTTGCCAACTCCACCATGGCAGTTAGCCTAACCAGAAGTTGATATTACACTGATGAAATATAAAAAAGCAGAAACGAGCCAGCTCGTGTATACACAAGCAAGACAGCCCTAGATAATGAGGTTGATCCTGTTGGAATCCCAAACAGCGATTTCAGACCATCTATCTGTGCTTATGCGAGAAAGTTGTTTCAATCTTTATGGGATGTTATAGATAATAACAAACTTCACGAGTTAAAAAAAATTGTTGGTTATACTCATCTGAACAGCCAGAAACTTTTCGATCAAGCCATGATTAGACGATGTAGAATCGGCCATACACGATAAACTCCCGAACATTTACTAAATAAAGAGCCGGTCTCAAGGTGTATTTCACGCCACGAAGATCTCACGATGAGACATATTCTTATCGACTGTGTAGATTTTAGGATTGTAAGGGATACTTTTTATCGAGCAGCTACGTTGAAAGATCTTTTTAGTCGAGTAAAAGAAGATTGTATTTTAGATTATTTGAGAGAGATCAGTTTGTTGTATAAATTTTACTGAGTTACTAACTTGAATACTTAGAATTTTGTTTGATCGTCGCTATATAGATGAAATATTGCTGAACGCGACGTTAAACCTTAATTCTCTCATTTTTAGGCTGCAAAGAACTCGTTTCCTTTATTGAGAATTCACATGTGATATAGTTTTACTGACGTCACGACATCGTACAAGCAACATGGAGTACATGTTCTTCGAGGGATAATATCTAGATTATTGCGCCTATTTTTTTTTATCTTCTCTTGTGGAGGGGGGGGGGGGGGAATCTGAGGTACACCCCAAATCATCCATGCCGGATAGGGTTAATACACCATCCCATTCGGCAACGATTGATAATAAAACACAACTGATGAAGAAATCTTATCTAAATTTCTCAGTACTTGGTTAATATCTGTCAGATTTCTAATTCATTCCTTGGTACAGAGATCAAATCAACCTCCAAACAGGGTTATGCCCCCTTATGTCATGTCGATCGACCCTGCCTACAGTCCCTTACCATTCCACGCCATGTAGCCTTTGACAGAGATTAAAAGTGTGAGATTATCCGAAATGCTCTGTATCTCAACAACTTTAATTAACCAGAATTAATCAACTCTAGTTCATTTGGGGGATATGGCAGACAAACGAAAACAAACAATCGACTATAGAGGTCGATGTCCCCCGCCAGCAACACCAGTTATGGTGGATTGGTGTTCTTGCTGCGGGGGATGTGGACCTCTATGGTTGATTTCTTTGTCGATAATATCTCATAACACAGGGGTTTATACAAGTCACTTTTTAACATCCGCAATCAGGGGTAAAATTCATTCGGAAACTCAATTCAGACCTCCGAATTTGATAACATATTTTTGATTGTCCGGATCAAGATCAAATTGCTGAAAATCTAAGATGGTTGGCAGCCATCTTGGATTACACAGTTAACTGCAAAGCATCGCAACCGTCCACTCACCGATGTCAAGTCATTCTCCAAGTTTGAGGTCGATTGGTTCATTATAGTTCTCGAGTTATTTGTCGGACAAGAAATGTGTAAAAATTCAACTGCTAACAACGCAAGATGGTGGCCATCTTGGATTACGCAGGTAACTGAAAAGCAGTCCCAACTGTCCTATCATCGATGTCAAGCCACTCTCCAAGTTTGAAGTCGATCTGTTCAATAGTTCTCGAGTTTTTTGTCGGACAGGAAACGGAATGAAAGAACGATGCAATGACGGAATTCCGGACGTGTGGTGTTTCTAAGTCCACCCCACTCCCTCCCCCACCCCCTCCACACACTTATGTTGCGGGGAACAATAATAGGTGAATAATTAAATAACTGTTCACCGCTTACAACAATAACAACAACAACAACAACACAATATCAAGCTAACGGTCGTTTGTTTGATAAAAAAAACAACAATGTTTGTTTTCGAAATCAAATGCTCACGCACATTCGCATCTGAAAGACCAAATATCTTAGTATTTAGTATGTTGACGAGAACTGTTTGGCTGGCAAGATTCAGGTTTTGTGAAATGCTGTTTTGGTACAGGGCTATATGTAATGTGAATAAAGGCTAGGATCGATCGACATGGCATAAGGGGGTGATAACCCTGTTTGGAAATATAGGCATTGTTTTCAGGCCGTGCTCCCGACTATCTTCTCCCGCGGCAATAGGCAAAAGCTATCGGCGCCTGGGTGATTGTACACTACAACAGGGACAAAGCCAAAGAGAATGTTCATATCATCTTCATTTTATCCAGCCAATTTCTACGTTCCCACTTCGAACCTGCCTTGATTTATCTGACCCCTTCAGTGGTCAAAATCCGAGGTGTAACTTTCACCTACTAACGACAGAAGAACCAATCAGAACGTAGAGTGACATCATTCTCTATTAGCGGCGTCTTTCCCCCTAATAAGGTTCCCACTATTTAGGTCAGCCAATCAATAACGCTCTTGTGCGACCCATTTCGAATTTCAAATGTTTTCGAGGTCAGTGACGTCTCGTGTCTATTTATAAGTTATTTGAACATTGAAGGGGTCCAGATTTATCAAGGGAAGTTCGAAGTGGGAACGTAGAAATTAGCTGGATAAAATGAAGATGGTTCATATCGGCCCAAAATATTCATGCAAAATGCGATAAACGAATCCGAGCACTCTCACTATATACTGTTGCAAGATATCTAATTTTATGTTCAGCAGGACCACCAATTTGGTAGCATAATGTACCTGTAACATTGGGGAGATACGTATCATTCTTCGTATTGGATAAAAGAGTAATGTTAATACCCCCTGCCCCCCCCCCCCCTGTAACTGTTCATTATAGATATATTTTAGATTACGATCATTACTTTGCGATCAAAGTGCAGGGGACCAATAATAATAAATGGACAAAACAGACACAATGGTAAACGTACAAAATGGCAAACACAAAATCAATCTCTTTGCATTCTATAGACTATTTGGTGTATTAATTAATATATCTAAAGTTGCAATATCGTCTTCGTGTTAACTCGTATGCCCCGCCTCTAAATTTTTTTATAATACTGTGCATAACATATTTAGTAGTTTCAATGTTTTTCTTGTGTCTTCTCTTCATTATCGGAGATATTCGTCCGTCAGCCACATTGTTAGGGAACGAGTGGTCATGTCGTTCAAGATGTCCACATGAACATTCACAATAAAAGCGTGGCTGGGATACAGATCTTCACAGGCATCACTTTTGTTTCTTGTGATGATTTTAGAAGTATGCAGTCAGTATATTTATCTATAGGGTCACAAGTGAGGCCTACTTCCGACGGGCGGTGGTTCTCTCCGTATACTCCGGCTTCCCCCACCAGCCAAACTGGCTGTCACCATATGAGTGAAATAACCTCGAGTGTGACATTAAATCAACCCATCCCACCGGTCATTTGACTTGTCAGTACGCCGGCATAGTTTTCTTCCACCCTTGCGTTTAATCATGGCGTTATATTTTAGATAATTTATAATAGACAATGTGGCTCTGAGGAGTTGAAATATGTATGAATATAATATATATATATATATATAATTTAATTAACTGAATACTACATGCTGTATTATTCATCAGTAAAATTTTGTCCATTTGGCATTTAGTCCCTTTGCCAATTTGTCCGCTCCACACATGGGGATGTATCTTTTAAAGTCAAACAGAATTTAAGAGTTAAAACAATCAAATCAATGTGTCACTTTATTCAGCTCGAATCGGTCCACCACACATTTGAATCAACTGATTGCACAATGTCCTTAATCCCTTGAAAGCCTATGTGAATGACCTAACATTGGCCTGACCCACTCCATCTCAACCTAGCCGCTTATATTCGGTGACTCACCAATCTCAGTACACTCGGATATAATGTAACGGAATATTATACCTGACTTCAGCGCTATATATTCCGTGCGAATTTCAAACTACATTTGTTAGTGAATCAGGTGGCTAGCTTAGTTAAACAATTTAAAATCACGCCTACAGTAATCACACACGGTAGCACGTGGACCAATATATGGATTCATTTCCAGACAGTGTGCTTGGCAAACTTAAACATCAAAGGATTCACTCCGGTCGAAAATTCTGGTATTGTTAGGCGGTAGAATATACCATAAGATCCTATCGTGCGAAGGTGTTAATATCCGTGAACTAAACGTCAATCATTGTCAAAGTGAAAAGTTAGAGCTTATCATGATTGGCTTATTGATGGGATCTTGTGGAACATCGGCGACCATTTCGCACGAATTTTTCATAGTGTCACGTCTAGATTGGATACATACTGGCGTGGTACGCCTCAGACCACTAAATGAAAATGATAGGCAAACTCTGCCAAAGAAGAGAATCCAAAGCCAGCACTTGAAGTATGTTGACTAATTAGTCTGAATTTAGTTGATGGAGTACGTGTTTTGCTGCGTGTAAAATTTCAACTCATGGGCGTCGCCAGGATTTCTTGAGAGGGGGTTTCCTATGCTTACTTATGGAGCAATACTCTCTAAAATAATTAGACTGAAATTCAAACTATCAGATTGAAATTAGTGACCAAACTTTTATTCGATTGTCTAATAAATTGAAAACGACAAAATGAATGTATTGTAGATAGAAAATTCAATGTACGAACCCCCCCTTATACGACGCCCATGTGACTAACGGCCTAATTCTGGAACACGTGATGACGTGATGTTCCCCCCCTCTGAAAAGTCTACAGTTAACACTGAAGTTAATGAGATTTATCATAAAAAAGTACAACTGAATTACCATTCTAACATATATGTTGGGGAGCTAAGATATCTTCTGCGTCTGAAAGTTTGGTAATTTTCTCATACTTAGTTCTATATTTCAAAGCAAAAATTGTGTCCCGTCCTATCTGCCTCCATGTTATCTGACCCCCAGTTGAATTTCCGCTGGAGGCTAACAGATCAGCCAAATCTTTTGTTCTCTGTGAGACCCGTGTTCCTCTATAACATCCAGCCTCAGAGGGACTATTTGGGGGCCTGTGTACCGCTTTCGAGAAAAAGGGGCAGAGTATGACGTGATGTATACATGTTTACAAGCCTACAATACTCACAATCCAGGTGAGCAACACCTGTCAAGAAGTTTCAAACCAAGCCTATCTTGAATCTTGCTGAAATATAAACTCTAGATTTAATTAGGGAATCGGCGAGAACAATTTCGTTAATATTGCCGTGTATATATGTCATAATTCCAGTTGTCTTGAGGCCGGAGCGAACACCGGGTCATTTTGTCTCCATATTTGATTACCAGCACTAAAGATATGCACTCAGTCATAATGTAAGGTACCAGTTAGCAGTTAACCTGGATTCGCTATTAGGCCTACAATATATGCAAGCATGACATCTGTGTTGTGTGTTTGTAGACATTCGTGTAAAAAACAAACAGATGCAGATCTGATATAACGTACTCCCCCTTACCTTGTGTTACAGGTACTATACACGGTTGTAACTTCCTCAAACGTCTCAGTCAGGTACGTATTACAGGTACTTGCAGAATCCGAGAGACGTTGAGTTTAACTTTCTCTACGATATTCGGACTTTCGTTTTTCTCGCTAAAACTGAGTTATCCGTCGGCAATGCGGATCTATACACGCTTAAAACTAAAGTGTTGAAACTTACTCGTAAAGTGTTGAAATAACCCTTTAACTGTGTCCACAGGGACAACACTTAAAGAGCAGTCCCTGTGGACACACTTGAAGGGTTATTTCAACACTTTACGAGTAAGTTTCAACACTTTAGTTTTAAGCGTGTATGTAGTGCATGTCAATATTTCGACATACATTTGACCTGGATGCATAGCGCAAACGTAAGCGGTCAGACACGCAAGCGGAAAACCACGGAGCATTTTCTGTGACGGTTGAAGTTACGCTCATACTATTCAGCTTGTATCACTGGCGTCCCTTCTCTCCTTGTTCCCCCGCTGATTCACATCGCCAAGTTCGTGCCTCTTGGCCGTAAGGGGGGGCGCTTTATCTGGTTACCCAATCGCTGTGCCGTAATAGCTCGGAGATAACCAGATTCCTCATACTAACCACGATTGGCTAACTAACTACCTCACGTGACCGAAATTACGTCATGCCTTCATGATAGTGAGATCACTAATCTCACGTAATGTGGAAGCCATGCCAATATTTTGACAGCGACACGCCCATTCGGAACTCCCGAGCGGAAATCTACGAAGGGGACTGATTCTACGCTCGGGGGACGACAACATGAATTTCCTATGAATCTCCAGATGTGACGCGCCGGAACGGTTTAATACGCATGGCTCCGAAGCCCAATCACTCTCGCGGAAGCCTTAATCCCCGACCAACAAATATTTCCCTGCGAGTCTCTGATTTACGTCAGATATTCTAAAAACTGTTCATTCTTTTCATTCGAAGCACGTTTCAATAGAAAACCATCAGTTTAAATGGTACACACGCCACGTATTGGCAAGATATAATTCCCGTGACGTCACTGACAGTTCCCTGACAGACCGAAACACACGTGACCACGCTCTAGTCCAATATGGCGTCAATGGCCTTCGAGGGACATCTCAAACCGGAGATCCCTGAGAAGTTGCGAATGCGACACGCCCTCTAACCGCATCTCTCAAAGGAACTTTTTCCAGGCTTTATTAACAGTCAAACATTCAATTCAAAATCTGAAACAATTGAACGGTGTTTTCACGTTACTATTCTATGCAGCTTGATCTCTTATATACTCATGACGATAAAGCGTGGTCTTATCAGTGGGATATTAATAACATTTACAGGGATTTATTTGTTAATTATTTGAAGGTATCAGTGAACAAATGTTTGCAATCAGTTGACGAACCTTACTAAACAATGGAGGAAGTTATCCAAAAATCTGTTCACTCTTAACTCAGAAATTAACGTAATTAGAGCTGTTTTACCGTCCGTTTATTGATCGGTTTTGCCGTTAACGACATATGAACGTTTGAAAAGGGAGACAACTCATATTGTCAAGACTCTTCCGTAAGAGTGTTTTTCATTGGTCATTGGTGGTTGGCCTATGCAGAGCGCCCCCTTACGGTCAAGAGGCGCGAACTCGGCGATGTGAATCAGCGGGGGGAACAAGGAGAGCAGGGACGTCAGTGATACAAGCTGTTTATCAGCGTAGGTTGAAGTCTGCGTGGATGCAACCACGGACTAGTTTTTACCCTGATCGTAAACTGGGAATGCATAATTCAAATGTAGCGAATTTATATTTTCAATTTTATATTGGCATCACTTTATATTGGCATCATTAGAAAACATGTAGTAGTTTCCTGGGCAGACTGTATATAGTCTCCCCGAGGCAAGAATAGAATAACATATTCAGCCTGAACTACACCGCGCAGTAGCACAGTCAGAAATCTATCGTAAATCAGTACGCTGGTGGACAGGGGCGGGAATGCAACATGTGGAATGTGCATAAACAGAGGTGAAACTATCCGCTTTGGTGAGCAGTTTGACTGGCTGGTGAACGAAGTAAATATGCTGGTAAAATTCCATGGTGGGTGATCAAGTGTAAAATCTCTAGTGGAAATTTCACAATTGTTGTCACGAGGATTTACTTACTGATCTCACACTCCCCCGTCCCGGCTCCAATATGAATTGTTGAACCGGAATAAAACACCGACATAGGGTTCATACGTTCACTCGCTGCAATATCTTCCAACTTTACTATCACTACAGATCTGAAACTTAGTATATGTGTACTTGTTAGTATCTTGTGGTGGTATTTATTGTTAACAAGTGATTGCATTTCTTCAGAACAAACCTATTTACAGTACTTGTGTTCCACACTGGTATGACCGTACGTAAGGCTCGGACGCGTAGTGAAAGCATAAGCCTGTCCATCTCAATTAGTCATCTGTCAATTTTCACTAGTTCAAGTTAGTTACGGATAAATTTTCAATTTTGCAGCTAACTGTCATTATTCCGTGATATTGATGGTATATCACGCTTGAAATAACTTGATAATTATCTCTATTAAAAATCCATAAGGGAATGTTCAAGGTTTATCGCAGGGGGAGGAGGCGGGGGCGGTGCATTTAAGGGAGGTTAGGGGAGACAAGAAGTTTTTCCTTGTGGTTCGCCAGGGGTGCTTACTTTTCTTAATGGTCCAATCAGGGGGTGCTTACGGAGCCGTAAAAGGGACATGGAATTTTTTTTTCCAGCCCCTATTAAGTCGTTATAACGACTTATTAAGTCGCTATAACGACTTAATTGACCAGTGAAATTGGAGTATTACTTCTGCCGCTTTTATTTTGTTAACTGACAACTGCCCTCAAAACAGCGTTTAGATATGCAGTATGAAGTCTGATGATGCCATTGAAGTAATAAACTTTGGATAAATTGGAGAGATATGTAGGCTATAGAGGTGGGAAAAGTTGACGACGTCTGCCGACTAAAAGGCAACCATATGACGCTATGCCCAAACCTGCCAATTTACATGGCTTCTCTGTGTTGGTCCGGTAATATCGCCAAAATTGTTTTGCTCGCCACCCTCCATGATAGATAATTAAGGAGCTTGTAGCGTTGGCTCGGGCGGTATGGCGGCCCACTTCAAAGAATTAAAAATGGGTAAGACATGCAGATAATTGTATAGGTAGCCGTAGTCCACTCCTAAAGAGCCAAGCGAAAAATTCTGAAATGCAGACGGATTTTACTACCACCTATTCAGGCACGGCGGAGCCGGGGGACGGGGGTGGGGTGGAGTGGGGGGAGGGGCTAAACACTGGATTATAGTTTTGATGATTTTTCGCAGAGAATAACACATGTGATACAAGTGCCGTAATCCTACTATCATAATGCACCACAACACAGCGTTTTGCATGCGTAAATTCGACACTTTCTGGGAGAGCCGTTCATAGACTGAACAAGACTGAACTTATGGAGTTTTACATCTAGTTATGAAAAATGGAGAGACCCATGCAATCAAAAACATGAGAGTGGGAACTGAGCTCCGGGTCGAGCAACGGTTTAATGTTCATTCAAAACAAACAGAAAATATACCGTCAAAATGCACCAGAACAAAATAAATCGAACATAATGTATATGTATAACTTTCACTTTTGTTTCGCATAAGCACGCATCGATATTGAAAAGTATCACACCTTATGCCCCCATTTGATATTCTGGTGAAACACATACAAATCAGGACTAACACTTCACACGTGGAGCGCTCGTAGCCATAATGTTTGCATAATTCAACATCGAATATAGTACGCTCACAAACCACATAAATAAATGTCTGTTTAATATATCAATAGATACTCTGATTACATAATCCACATTCGTTCATTTTACATATAATTTTAAGATATTATTTCTACGCGAAATCCCAGGGTTCGCTGATCTCTCTCTCATTTTTTTTTACAGGTTTAATGGGGGGAGGGTAGGGGGGGCACCCCCGCAGATCTGCCCTTGATAGTGCATATCTAAACGCTGTTTCACCGGGGAGTTGTCAGCTAACAAAATAAAAGCGGCAGAAGTAAGACGGAATTCCATTGGTGGATTAAGTCGTTATAACGACTTATTAAGTCGTTATAACGACTTAATGCTGCAATTTCATTGGTCAATTAAGTCGTTATAACGACTTAATAAGTCGTGCTAACGACTTAATAAGTCGTGCTAACGACTTAATGCTCCAATTTCATTGGTCAATTAAGTCGTTATAACGACTTAATAAGTCGTTCTACCGACTTAATGCTGCAATTTCATTGGTCAATTAAGTCGTTATAGCGACATAATAAGTCGTTATAAGGACTTAATAGGGGATGAAAAAAAAAAATTCCATGTCCCTTTTACGGCTCCGTAGGTGCTTACTTTTGTTGCCAACTTAATGTTGGGGGGGGGACATTTTTTTTTGATGCCTCAAGCGCACTCCCAGGTGGGCTTCTGGGGGTTCGACCACAGGTATTGGCAACAGTTAGGGATAACCTCCCTCTAGAAATAATAATAGATGTAATATTAGTAAGTCTGATATGAGTAGTAGTATAAGCGTATTTAAAGTCTCTTTTTGCCGGGGGAGGTAACTCTTGCATCCGACAGGGGGCGCCACCAGCTCAAGGTTATGGATTGCATCAGCATTGGCTGGATGCCAACATCCGGGTTCCGTTGGCACGCATCCAATTGGCTGGGTGCCAAGTTTTATATGGGCCGGGTGCCCATTGGCTGGGAGCCAATTGGCTCAGTGCCAAGTTTTTCGCTATAAAAAGGGTTCATTTTGCAGTTCGGTACCAACATTTTCACTGGCCATCCGAAGCTATCGATCTCACCACTGCCCGCCTAACCGACTTTCCTGCCCGCCTGCCTACCTGACCACTGCCTGCTTAACCGACTTTCCTGCCCGCCTGCCTACCTGACCACTGCCTGCCTAACGGACCTCCCTGCCTACCCGATCACTGCCTGTGTGTAGTAATCTGTCTGATCAGTATCATTGACCAGTATCACTGAGTAACACCAATCAACGCCTTACACGTATGTAATATATATATTTTAATAATATCTATGCTAGGAAATACCCCCCCCCCCTCGGAATTTTTCTTTCAGCTTAGGTCTTTAGGAGAACGTGTCACAGTGAAAAAAGACATCACAGTTATTTCCCTATATTATGGAAACTTTTAGCGGCCAATTTTAGTATCTAGGTAGGCATTTATATATTGGGAGAATTTTCTCGTGAAACTCAAACATCCTCCACATGCATCAGCTGTTTCTATGTCAACAAACACCTCTATTTTTAGATTGCTACAATGTAGCGCATTTGAGCGGGTGATTTCATTCGCGCGATTGCATGGAAGTGCACTGCCGGTTTTGGACCATTTATAAATGCAAATTTCACGTATTTTCTCAAGCAGCTCATGAAATATAAAGCTCGAGTTACAACCTACCAGAACTATAGAATTTAGTGCTGACGTAGCAACATTGCACGTTATAATTTTCCACATATGCATAGTCAGTCCGGGATATTTTTCCAGCAACTTGTCATATTTTAAGGAACACGGAATGGGACACCGTACATTTGTTCTACGTTACACATTCCCGCTACATCCCTATATACGCCTACGATCTTAGTATTCATAGAGTTTGTCGCTAAAAATCACTCATTGACTTTATCAACAAGAATTTTACAAGTCTATACTACACCATGCCTTGCGCATGGCTCACGCCATATGAACACAACTGGCAGACGACGTGATCCAACAATTCACTAAACAGACAAGATCTCTCTTACCCGTACGTCTCAACTTATCTCAAAATGTTCACAATACATTCTAGAATAATATGATGCACGAGTTTAAGGTTTACATTACCTGTAAATAGGTACAACGGCAATTTATTATCACTATATACAGCCGGTTGGAACAGCGTAATTTAGCTAAAGTGATGACGTCACACAATTGTCTATTAATAACATGCACCAGCAAGCGTGTTGCGAACACGGACTTGTGTTGAACACACGAATCTCTTACTATAGACGAAAATCCTGTGACGTCATCGCTGTTTGTAAACAGACTGTGCGCCCTCTACTTGAAGGCAAAAGATTGAAAGTATCAAGGGAGACAACTCGATTAACATGCAAAATGATAGGCAGTGGTCCCAAACAGTTATCATTTATAGTCGTGGTTTAGCGTCATATCTTGAAACAAAATTTATGGATACGATTCATTTGTCACAAAACTTAAATTCGTTTTTGTATATAATAATATTTTCATGACCAATTCTAAGCAAATGAACATTTTAGCAGTGAATGAACTGAGGCCTTCGGTACGGCATACACGTTAAATTGAGCTATTTTAATGTTCATAATTCATGTCCTACGGAACTAAGTTTGAATTTGAACTTCATTATTATAAGATACCTTATCGTCTTTATGGAGCTAGGCTAATGCGACTATATATTTAGAAATAAAATTTGTACTAATGGTACGGTACCATCGTTTTTACAAAACATAAAACTTTCGTACCCGTTCTGACCAAATTGATATTTTCTATTCATTTGCCACTTTGATCAAAAGCAATCTAGTGTTGCAATGCCACTTTTTATCAGCCGTGACATACACCATATATCGTTTTGAGACAAGGTCTTGGGTGTCCTTTTAGCTACCGGATATCTATTGGTCCCAACCTATGCTTTTTATATGCAAGCCTGTCCTGGCGAATTTCGGTAAAAATCGCGGCAAATCGTGTCACGCGTGTACAAATAAACAGCGCAAGAAATACCTGAAGACAATGATATTATTTATGATAATAATTCATGGCTTTCCTATTTTCATGATGCTATAATACTGAGATGAAAATATGTATTTAGGTTTTTATTCTATGGATGCGTTCGCAAAGGAAAGTTATCAAAGCCTACTGTCGGGAATATCGCGAAAATTCCCGTCAAATCGACACCATCTTTTCCCATTAAAATTACAAGGAAACTGAGAAACAGAAATGATAATTTATTTCATGATCCTATAAAACTAGACAAGAAATTCCTGCATTTAGATTTTTATTTTACGGAAGCCTTTTCAAGTAAAGTTATCAATACCGGTACTAGTGTCGGTAAATATATCGCGGAACATTCCTTTTCCGATAAATATTACAAGAATACGGCTAAAAATACAGCAATAATATTTATATTTTCATGACCCTATATAATACTCGAGATGAAAAATAAGCAGTTAGATTTTTATTTTATGGATGCGTTTTTATAGTAAGTTACCGGTATTGAAACCTGGTGTCGGTATATCGCGGAAAATTCTCGGCGAATTCAATCCGACTTTTCTGGTAAACATAACTAGAAAAAAGAAGAATATACAAAAATGTTTATATTTTCATGATCCTATAATACTCGAGAAGAAAACTATTTATTTAGATTTGTATTTTATGGATGCGTTTTCAATGAAAGTTATTAATACGTTTTGTGCCGGTGTATCGCGGAAAATTCCCGTCGAATCGACACCATCTTTTACGGTAAACTTCTGGTCGTGGGGCGAAAGAAATGTGTAGCAAAAAATATATTTCTGAAACGGGTATCTGTACAGGTTTAATAATAACTAAACAGAATCAAATATTGAAAAGATACAGGCACAGTTATCAAATGTTGGTTACCATCTCCGGCGTATCCCCCGTCATATATTCGCGGAATTGGCCGTACCCACTGCCCTGCTGGCCCAGGTTTGAAGATTGCTATATAGTCAATTTACTGAGAATTTGTCATAAAATTATTTTTATAAACAATGCATGGATGTAAGTTTTTGACCAATGTATCGCATCAATAAATTTCCCCCGATAGATGACGGTAAATCACGACTATAAATGTGAACCGTCTTAGGCCATTGCCTGTTAATCTGCATGTTAATCGAGTTGTCTCCATTCATTCGAGGAGTTTTCTGCCCTAAACTGTGTGCGCGCAACTCCGGAAGTAGGGCCCGATTGTAAACATTGGCAAGCTATGTATTCAGTTATCTCGGGCGTTTACCATCCTATTTATCAACTAGATGGAACATATATATTTATCTTATAACAGTTTACAAATCTCCATATGCACTACAACTCACCCAAAACAAATTTACAAAATGAAATCAGTTTCCTGGCATGGTCAAGGGGAGACCAATCTCACTTTGACACCAGCCGACGTCAGATTGGTCTCCCCTTCAATATATAATTTTGTGGGTAATGTAGTTCGAAACACTCGCAACACGAACTCAGAAGATGACGCACAATACAACTCGACGAGCCACAATGGTAATGTTTGTTCGATTAATAAATTAAATTTATTTTATCGTTAACTTTAGCGATACCATATGTGTTCAAATAATATAAACATATCCTATCGTTTACTACAGTTTCAACTACCATATATATATATAGCAGTTCAAATAATGAAATAATTAATAATATAATATATTATAATAATATAATATAATAATTAATATATATTAATGAAATAATAATAATGTACTATTTGAAATTAATCATTTCTACTTTTTCTTCTTTTTAATAAAAAAAATAATCATTTCTATTGCTGTAAATCATTATACTAATTCAAATTTGAAAGAAACTTACAATGCGTATAACATACATTTTATACTGAAAGCTACCAAGAAAAAGTGGAGAGTGGACTAATATTGGTCAAATATTCTTTGCTCTCCATTTTTATATCTAATGATTCTATCAGTATTGTAAGTATATTTTAATTGTTTGAATATGCTATGTATATGTGGAATCTGATTACAGGCTTTCATTTTATAAATATAGTATTTTATAACTATGAGTAAATAATCTAATTGTTTATTATTTTGACCGACTAATCCCAATTTTATCTTCTCTGGAGTAAACTGTGTTTTTATTCCAGCATTTTTCAACCAATCTTCCATTTCTCTCCATACTGGTTTATTACTCTACATTCCCAGAATAGATGAATTACCGTTTCTGTAACTCCTTGCAAAAGGTACATGCTTTACTGACACTAGCATCTAATCTATTGGCACTAATATTCGTTGTTAATATCCCATTAATAATTTTATAATGTAGCCACTTATACTTTTCCTCTTGGCCAAACAAATCAACAAAATCAAATCAGTAGTTACATCCGCGCACGCATTTAGTAGTATAAAAGCGTATTTCGAGCCCTATTGACCTTGCGGCGCAATGTGCAGAGGGGAGGCCACAGAGGTCATTTTAGTCGTATAAAAGCGCATTTCGAGCCCTATTGACCTTGCGCCTCCAAATTATATGAAATAAGTTAAAAATTCTTGATTCAGACAAAATCTGCTATATTACAGGAGTGAACTGCCAGTATGAATCGTGATCGTTCAAGATCGCCCTTGAGACGAGACGACAATAATATGAGACCAGAACAAGATTTTCCAGGAGATCCAGCGGTGCCTGCCGATGAAGCATTGCCACAAGACCAGTCCGTGAGTGCCATATACCGGCGACATTGGAACACCATTCGCCATTGTTTTCACCACCAACGGCCCATACTGGACTTGTACAATTTTCGGTTGGTGGAGCTGATACATCTTCCGTCCTACGTGGAGCGTATTTTCAACGACCAAGCCACGTCGTTTCGGGTCAATTTGACTTTTGGATACATTCTTCGGCACAAGGAGACCAATCAACTACGGTATTTTTATCCGAGCAACAACAATCATGTATTTGACCAGCCCTTCACGGTGACGGACGCTATTTCCCTGGAGCCGGTGATCGAGCAACTCACTACATTAGACCCGTTGGATTGGGCCCGCCTACAACGACCGAACACGAAATGGTTGGTAGAAATGGTTACCAACGTCACATTCTACGTGGCGAAATTGCGGAATCATCCGATCGGTGCTCCCGTCATTCTTCCGCCTTGGCTGAATCGACGAAAAGGCCTGTATGCGTTAACGGGCGGAGTACACGGACCCTACAAAGACCGGAAATGCTTGTTTCGCTGTTTGGCTGTACATTTGGACCAGTGTAATCCCAAAAAATGTGAGCGAGTGGCCAATGACTATTGGAAACAGTATTTACAGGAACAAGATATGGACGCGCGGCACTTCCGGGGTGTTCCCTTCAAATATTTGGATGTTGTCGAATCGCTCTTCAAGGTGAATATCTGTGTCTATCGATTACTTCGGGAAGACGCGGAGAACTCTGAATTTGTCGCTGAATTGGTGCATCGCTCTTCAGAACGGTACGCGTCTACGATGAAGGTGAACGTCTACGATGAAGGTGGAGTCAGTCACTTTTCCCTCATCTACAATATGAGCCTCTTCGCCCAGTCTTTCAGCTGTACTCAATGCCAGCGGGTGTTTGACCGTTCTACCGACTTACATCGGCACGAGAAAATCTGTACGAACGCTGTGAAACGGAAATTTCCTGGAGGTGTTTACCACAATACGCCCACTGTCTTCGAAGAACTAGCTGATGAGGGTCTCGTGATGGCGGAAGAGGACCGTTATTTTCCCTATCGGGCGTGCTATGACTTTGAAGCGATTTTGGAACCTATGGACACAACCTCAGCCAAAACGCAGTGGACACAGCGTCATATCCCGCTGAGTGTCAGCATTTCAACCAACGTTCCTGGCTATGACGCTGAGCCTGTATGTTTCGTATCGACCGGTGACCTTCATGAGCTGATTACGCGGATGATGGAATATTTAGAGGTGGTGAGCGCGCGCAGTACGGAACTGTTGGTAGTCAAGTTCCAAGATGTTCTGGACGAACTCGATGATCGAATTCTCGAGCCGGGTGTGTCGTTCAGTGACAGCGAAGAAAGTGAGTCGGAGGAAGAGGAGAAAAGTGGCGAGGCCGAGAGAGAGATTCGTCCGCAAGATGTACCTTTACCGAAAGTGTATGCGGAAAAACTGAAAGCCCGATTCGTTCAATACCTGACTCAATTACCCGTGCTCGGGTTTAATTCTGGACGCTACGACCTCAACATGGTGAAGGAGTTTTTGTACCCTTATTTGGCACAGTGCGGTGAAGTCAAGAGTGTGATCAAAAAGATTAATAATCACATGGCGCTCACTACCACGTCACTGAATTTCCTGGATGTTCGGAATTATTTGGCGCCCAATTATAGTTATGCTCAGTGGGTGAAGGCCTATGACTGTGAACAATCCAAAGGGAGGTTCCCTTACACTTACATGTCGACACTCGACCGCTTGGAGGAAACAGAGTTACCATCCCGAGACGCTTTTTTCGATGATTTAAAGCAAGAAGAATGTTCTGAAGACGTGTACCGGGAACTGCAACAGGTATGGAACGACCAACAGATGGAGACCTTGCGAGATTTTCTGGTATATTACAACAATCTGGATGTCGTTCCCTTCCTCGAAGCGGCCGAGAAAATGGCGCAACTGTTTCGCAACCAAATGCACGTCGACATATTCAAAGAGTGTTTGAGTTTACCTGGCCTGGCTCTTCGGTATCTCTTTTAAGACTGTTCTACCTATTTCTCGCTCATTCAACAAAAAGACGAGGATATGCATAATTGTTTGCGAGATAACATTGTGGGCGGGCCAAGCCTCATATTTCACCGGCACCACGAGAAAGATGTGACGACCATTCGAGGTGGGAAAGTGTGCGACAAAATCATCGGCTTTGATGCGAATGCACTGTATCTGTGGGCCATTGCTCAACCCATGCCAAGCGGTCACTATACGCGGTGGTTAGCGGAAGGCCAGCATTTCAAACCACAACGGTCCCCCAGACATATCGCCGACCAGTGGCTGGACTGGGAAGCCCATCGACGCGGCATTACTATCCGCCATCAATCCAACGCCACAGAAAAGCGAGTAGGAGATCGCCGACTGCCTGTCGATGAGTTTGCCCTGGTGAATGGAACGCCTATAGTATTTCAGTTTTACGGGTGCTATTGGCACGGGCACGATTGCAAGTTCTCCCACGGTCGCTACAACGATCGCCGTGGGAAATCGGTGAAAGAGCTACAGGCGGAAGTGGTGGACAATGCTGATTATATTAAAGAGTTGGGGTATCATCTGGTAGAAATGTGGGAATGTGAATTCCATACCATGTGCCAGGTCCTCCCACACTTGCGTGATTTTCTCAAGGCTCGAGAGTATCCCCTCAGTCGTCGTCGTATTCTCACCACGCCACAGATCCTTGAAGCCGTGCGTACGGAGACCCTGTACGGATTTGTAGAATGTGACCTGCATGTCCCCGACGCCCTGAAGCCACAGTTTGCAGAGTGCCCACCCATTTTTAAAAACACGCTGGTGAATCGGGCTGATATTGGAGAGACCATGGGGGCCTACGCCGAGGAGCATGAAGTACTTAAACAACCGCGTCGGATGCTGATAGGCAGTATGTGGGCTGAAAAAATCTTACTGGACACACCACTTCTGCGCTGGTACATGAGCCACGGTCTCGAGGTCACACGAGTCTATCAAGTCATGCAGTATGTACCCAATGCCTGTTTTTCCGGCGTCGCTGACACCGTAACGACCGCTCGTCGTCAAGGTGATAAGGATCCCAGTAAGGCCATTATCGCCGAGTCCTGGAAACTCGCGGGGAACAGTTTTTATGGCAAAACTGTAACGAATCAAGCCCGCCACGTCACCGTGAATATATGCACTACGAAACAAGCGCGAGCAAAAATCAACTCTCCACTGTGTCGTTCCGTCGACGTCATCGATGATGATACCTACGAGGTTACCTCTGCCAAAAAGACCACGCACTACAACTTACGCCTCCAAATCGGGTGTATGGTGTACCAGATGGCCAAACTCCGGATGTTGGAGTTCCTCTATGACTTTATACACGTGTATTTCGACCAGAGCGATTGGCAGTTGATAGAAATGGACACAGATTCCACCTACATGGGTGTCTCTAATGCAGACTGGGAGTCACTCGTGAAACCGGAACTACGAGTCAAGTATGAAGCGGAACGGTATCAATGGCTGCCTCGACGCGACCATTACAACCACGATAAACGCACTCCAGGCCTATTCAAGTTGGAATGGAGTGGTGATGCCATGATAGCCCTCTCATCCAAAACCTACTATTGTTACGGTGGAGACCAAAACAAGTTCAGCTGCAAGGGGGTCAATCGACGGGACCCCACCATTAACAAAACCCTCTACCTGGACGTACTTCAAAACCGCGTCAGTGCTAGTGGGACCAATCGAGGCTTTCGTGTGGCGGCTCATCAAATGCGTTCGTACGTCCAGCAACGAGATGCTTTCACCTTCTTTTATCCGAAACGGCAAGTCCTTCCCGATGGGGTCAGTACGACGTACCTGGACTTGTGAACTGGTGAAAACTACATATATTGTCTATAACCGGTGACGTCAGTGAACTATATCCGGACTTGTGAATTTGTGAACAATGTACATACATAGATATTTGGACTCTAAGTGAACTCGAGTTACTCTATATCCACATAACACCAGTTCAATGAATTTGTCTAATTGTGAACTATACTTCATTCTTTTGAATATTTACTCTGTATACATTACGTCAGTTCGATGAATTTGTCTGTGAACTGTTACACACTCCACTGTGACTTCGCATATTCTCTATATATACATACGTGTTCACCTTAATTTTTGTTTGCACCAGTGTTATATACTTGTACATACTTGTATATACATTCTTGTTCAAGTTACTTGTTCACCTTAATAAAACATTCGAACTTCACTTGGGTTTTCACGAAGTTTTTTATTGAACAACAACACCGCAAGGGAAAAATTCGTACTAACCATCCTCCGGGCAGGTTATATCAAGGCCTTAACGCCTATGTTGGTTTTCTGGGCATTGATGGGTTACATTTGACCCCATTCTAGGCCACTGATTGGCTACTTTTCGCAACCTATTCATGCACTGAATCCCCACATGTCCCACATGGGGCATTCATGCTCACACAGAAAACACGGAAGACAGATTTTTGAGATATCATTTTTTTTTATTCAGTGAACAACAACAACGGGGGAACAACCACGAGAAAAAACTGAAGCCCGAAACAGGGGGCTTCACGTGAAAAAATTTAAGCCCAGAACGGGACTTGTAGATTGAAATGAACGGCAGCCCAGTCATATACGAGTACATCTCGGTCCTCGACCTTGGGGTACTCGTCAAACATGTGGACGATCGTCTGCATGGAATGTCCCAGACATCGATGGTACAGGTAAAACAAGCAATATTGTCCGCACACACTACTGGTCAGGCTTTGCAACGTTTTGGTATTCCAACACCACGTCTCTGTGCCTTGATCCATGAAGTCTGTTAAATCAGGGAATGCAGGGGTCTGAATGCAGGGGTGGTAGGCCGTACGGGTCAAAGTATTCGCCCTGCTCTTCTGTCAAGTACACGGCCACCCAGTGTTGACCGGGTTGATCCATCGGGTCTGTATTCAGGACGTAAGCAGCAGGATACACACGGTCTAATGGGAACACGTCTCGGGCGAACACTCCTTGAAAGACCATGCGTGTCCCTGGATCATTCTCCAGCACGGTGCGTATCTGGTCTGTATCCATGTTAGGTGGCAAAGTCACACAGGACGTTACGGCTTTTATCGATTTGAATAATGTTGTCAAATTCAGCGTAGCAAATCACATTGAGGGTTTTCGGTAAAGGTGTCCCGAAATGCAGGTCCAAGCGTAAGTTGCCTTTCTTGACGAGACTCAGTTGATGATCGTTGTCTAAGGTGGGGGTCAGATCGAAACAGAACAATGTGTATCCTTTGCCGAAATCGTCTCCACTGATCATATTTCCCTCGTCTTGGTTGATTTGGCCAGTTGCTGTGAAGAGGTTCAGATAGCTTCGGATGTAATTGGCCGTTCCGAAGTTAGGTTGTAAGGGCCGTGCCGGTACCTGTTGGCCATCCACATGCAGGGCCACGAAATTGATGTTGAACGCTTTTAGGTTGAACGGATTCCTCGAGAGAGTTCCATTATAACTGACGTTCTCCCCACAGGCTAGGGTTAAACGCTTGGGCAAATCCCCCAGGAACAGGTTTTCTTGATTGACAATCATATTCCCTTTAGGGACGGAAAGACCTTGGTCTGAACTCGTCGAATCGGGTACTGGGCTGGTTTTTTCTCCAAGGCTCTGATGTGCCCCAACTGTACACCCGGGCTCGGTTTCACTTTGCGTACAAACAGACTGGCCTCTTGGATGACAATGTTATACTCGAGGTCCTCACTCAGGGCCATCAAGGCAAACGCAGGCGTTGCGCGCACTAGTCGTATTTTGACAGGTACTCCATTCAAGAGGTATCGGTCCTGCATGAATAAGTCCACATGCAGACGTCCCATCATATCGACCAATTGACTCTCTGCTGTGAAATCCACTCTCTCCGTATAGCCGTCATTATCAGGACTCGCTTCCATCTTGCCTGGGGTATCTCGGTAGAACAACGGGGCTGTCAAATACGACTTTTTAGCGTCACACCCGTAGGATAACAGTGTTTCGATGTAGGCTCTGTACGGGTACGTGTTCGTTGAGGCGCTCACCAGTTTATCACTGAGGGCTATATCCACTTGCTGGAATAGCGAATGAAGCCAGACATTCACTGGACCCACGGGTGCATCTGCTTTGAGGACAGACCCATCTTTATTGGTGATTTTAGCTTTCACATATAGGTACGTATGGGCTAAATCCAGATAGGTGGTATCTGCGTTGGTGACGGTGAATTCAATGGGGCCTGTGGCTGTAATACTGGAAAGGGGGAGATGTTCCACCCATTGACCCTCTTCGGCGCTGGTCTGAGTAGGTGGGACGGTCCATAAATCAAATTCACTGTTGGTAGAAGGACACGACTCGGCGTGGATGAAAGCCATGTTTAAGAAAAGAGATCCTGGGTCTTCGATGTGCGTCGTCGCTGGGTCGGTCGTTGACTGGTGCGTGGTCTCGGTGGTGCAGGTCTTTTATTCCCTACGATGCGTTGTGCTTTGGCGACCAAGACGCCTCCTGCTTGCTTGGCTCGGCGTTTCAGTGCTTCTTTGGGTGCCGCACCGCCCAAAACATCACCCGCGACTTGCAGTCCACTGCGTACCGCTTGTCTGCCGATCGCTTTGACCCCACGCGTCACCAAGGGAAGGAACGTTTTGACGATGCTCCCGAGTATGTTCCCCTGCCCGTGTCCTCGTTGCATGCATGTACCTGCAAAGACCGGAAAGATACCCCCGGCCTGTTGGGCATAATAGTCCATATAGCTGCGTGCATCGCACTCGTAAGGCACCTTCATTATGCAAAGTGAACCGCTCGGACTTGACGGAAATGAAGTGTCAGCACCACTTTCCCACGCTCGAATGCGATCGGTTGACCGGTGTCGTCTCTTATATCGATGACGATGGAGCTAATATCGGTCTGACTGACGGGTACATAAACGATGTGCCTGAAACTGTGGGTGACTTGAGCTCCATACGTGCCTTTCACCGGGCAGACGCGTAGTAGAGGTACGTTGCTGTCTCCGACAATGTGTGCATCGACCACGTCTGAGTAGATGTACAGGCCATACATACCACCACGCATGTCCATCGGGATGTGGTCTATCTCGCCGGTGGGGCCAGCGTACCCCTGAAAATTGAAACCCAGCATTTGCTGTAGGGTAGGACTTATTTCGACACTCACGTTGGGGCTGACAGTGAGACTGGCCTTGTCGTTGTGTGCGTTGTAATCGAAGTCCACATGATTTTTTGGGTTGTGAAGTATTCGTGACGTCCCGTAGAGACTTATAATGCATCAGACTTCTCAGCCCACCCATGAACTCTTTGGGAGTATCGTATTGGCCTTCGGGTAGGGTGAGTCGGGTTTCTTGTCCTTCGTAGGTGACCTCGTACCACACTTCACCGCCTCGCACGTTGTACCACGAGAAAGGGTATTGGATATCCACGAGTCCACATTCCCAGCGTCCAGGTAAATGCAACGATTGGGGTAACTGGGTCACGTACTTGGTCAAGGTGTTGTCAGGAAACACATCAGCCGAGCTGTTACTGGGTAGGGTGAGGTAAAACATGACGAATGAGCTTTCCTGCTGCTGCTGTTGGTTTTAATACTTCTCCCAGCCCTTGGGCGCTAATCGTCGTGATGGTCGCGGTGACTTAGATCTTGGTGGTTGCAGGGGGTGGCGTGGTAAAAGGGGTGAAAAAGTAGGGGCCCGCCGTGGTGGTGTTTTGGGGGGAGACTCCGGTCCCCACTCCCGAGAAGGTTGTGGAGTCTGTCGTTGTGCGTGCACCGGCGATTCACGCTGCATCCAGGCCCAGCGCTCGGGGTTCCCCACCAATTCCTGTGGTACATGCATGTGTTTCAAGCCTTGAGCGAAGACCTCCCATCCTCGAGGATTCGTGTGCGACCTGCGTTGACGCATCAGGTCATTCACTAAATCCGTCATGTGGGTACCGGGGACCACCTGATTCTGTACCAGGAGTTCACCTTTATCATTCCAAGTCATGTTAGGATTCTGTTTCATTCGTTGTAATACCGGGCCAGCTTGTTTCTTGAACGATGCAGGTATACTCTTCAGGACTTCGTCTTCGACCCACTGTGGGGCTGTCGGTGGTAGCCCTGGTAATGGCCGCTGTTGGTGCGGTGCTGAGGTTGGTGGTGGTGATGCTGCTGCTGGGGTAGAGAGGGTTTTGTATTGGTCCATGAACGTCATGTACCGCTGAAGCGTTTCATTGTACTGTTGTACTTTCTCACTGTCGCTTAACCCCGGTCGTTGTAAGATCTGACCCATCTCTTCATCGAGTGTGTTTATCGTCTTCACCGTAGAGGGTACGGGGTACGGTGATTGGAGGTTTTGAAGGAGCCGAGGTTCGACGAGGACCATTTTTTTCGTGTGGTTCATTGTCGGCCGAACAGTCCACCCAATACTGGACCCAACACGGAAGCCGCCAACGGTGCTAAAATGGCTCCGAGAAAGCCGCCTTGCTGTAACACCTTTTTCTTTTGTGTTTGAGAGACTCGCTTCTGGACTAAGGTTCGCATACCTGTCTTATGCTTGGCCAACTTCGCCTTCTGAGCCGGAGTCAGTGGTAAGTTGCCTTTTAAGATATTGAGTCCAATCTCACACAGACAGCACACGAGAGCAGGGCCTGCGCCGCGTACAATGGTTCGAACCAACTCGGGTGGGGCCGTCTTCAATACACGGAGCGTCGGAGCATGCTTCCGTACTCGAGCAGAGATCATGTACAACTAATGCTAGAACCCACAACCCTGCCCTTTTTATCTACCTACCTCATGAATATTGAACAGAGACAAAAGTCAACCATGCTGTGGTATTAATTCTTTTATTATCCCCAACATCAAACACACACCCCAGCTGGGGGAACCACTGTGGGTGTGTTACATTATTTTTGCATGTACACGTGATGGGTCGCTCCGGGAAAGATACCGGTCCGTAGTCGAAGGTGGTCGGGGGTGGCTTGCTTCAGGTCGAAGAGCATATACCCGTGCTGAGGGGTTGTCGCATCTTTAAAGGCTTCCAACGCAAACGCAGTGCGTCCAGGGTACATCTGTCTCGTCAGGTGCAGTACTTGAGTGGTATCTCTCGGGTTTATGAAGACCATCAGGTAGTGAGCATTTAAGCTGATGTTCCGATGTTCTTTGTTTTTACTGAACAGATTCTGCACAATGTAGATGATGCTGAGACGTCGATGATGGCTGCCTTTGGTAAAGAGTTGGGTGACCCGCGCATCCGTCTCCGCCATGAGATCATCCAGAACCACCAATGTGTCCGGTTCCAAATCGGCCAGGTTGGGTAGCCCTTCCACGAACGTGATGTGGGGCATTGCTGCATACGCGACCTGCCATTCTCCGTAACACCACACGACTCGGGCAATGGGTGGAGTAATCATGCTGTCGGCGTGTTCGAGGAGCTTCCTGACGAAGTGCGTTTTGGCGGAACCCGTCGGTCCTGCGATGACGCAGGTGAAGGGATGTTGCCACCGAGGGTCCATGGTTGGAAGTGTATCCGCTGTCGTGGTAACCCACTCTTGTAAATTTGGTACGAGTGAACTGCGGTCGTCGGTGCGTCGAGCTGCGGTACCGTTGTCGATGGGCGTTCACTGTGAGTGATGAAATCCGGTGGATTTTCAGACGTAGTGGGTGCACTTGGTGTAGGTGTTGACTCTATACTCGCTGTAGCCTGTACACGTGATGTGGTGGTGATGACTGGGCTCGTTTCGGTCACGGGATTGACTGGTGCTATCTGTAGACTGTTTTGACTGGCGGCTGGTGGTTGTGTCTTTGGTGGGATGAGTAGAGTGCTGAGATAGGCTACGTCGTAAAACACACCTCCGTACAACACACTCAGCAGGGTTAGCAATATCAATACAGAGCCCACTTGTGCTTTGCGCCTTTTGGGCGACGCTGTGTTCAGAGACGGTTGCACTGTGTTCATGGTCGAACGTGGAATGAAAGATGATGGCGGTGGTGTCTGGTTTTATAGTCGTTTCACCTGGTTGGCCGCGACCCATGAATTGAACGAACTGGGCCAGCCTTGCCATTTGACGAAATAAAATTGGATGCCACGTCGACGTTCGGTTTTTACGATGCGTTCCACCGTATAGTAGTCTTGCTTTGTTTTTACGACAGGTTGTAATTCCAGCTCGTAAAACGTCCCTAGCAACGGTTCCCCTTGAAGATCTTCCAGTTCATAGACTCGCCGCTGTCGGTGTAGGTGCCGTTTAATCAGGAAGTGCTCATCGCTCCAGTTGGGCAAGTAACCTTTCTCGAACTTGCCCTTGACTTTACTGATCCGTACAGGGTCCCCCACCTTGAACTCCTTCTTCGGCATATGCTGCGATTGTATGGGGTACAAGACTCGCCGGACTTGGGTTTCATTGCGTTGGGTCACGGTAATGGGGGCTCTCTGTATACTCCGGTGATAGGCTCGATTGTAACCACTGATAAGTTTCGGGAGAACATCGATGTACCGCCTTGTATTCTTATAGGTGAAATATTTATACATGCGGCCTTTGAAAGTTCTGTTGAACCTCTCCACAACAGAAGCCTTGGTCTCGTTGTAGGTGTGAAAGAAGAAGACCTTCTGTTTCTTGAGAAAGGCTTGGAACGGTCTGTTGAGGAATTCCGTGCCTTCGTCGGTTTGCAAATACAAGAGTTTGCGCCCGGTCTTGAAGATGTCCTTGAACGCCGCTATGAGATTCGCCCCCGTTTTCGTCCGGATGGGTACCACCCACGCATACTTTGACAGGATATCGATGCACGTCAAGATATATCGATTCCCATCGTTGTGTTTGGCAAAGGCGCTCATATCTACCAATTCCGCTTGCCATTGGGCATCTAGTCCTCCCACGATGACCCGGTTCCGTGGAAAATGGCGGCGAGCAGCTCGATGTAAGGTATAGGTGTCTTGTTTTTTTAACCAATCTCGGACTTGGGCCCGTTGTATCCCCTGGGGTTTGGCCGCTCGATAGAGAGCCGACAATGCACTATAGGCCGTCGGACTGTCGGGACTGTAGTATAAGTTGTCCAACACCTTCTCCCAGCGCTTCATGGTGACAAAATGATAATGGACCCGGGGAGTATGGTTTATTTATAACGAAGTCTGATATTCGGGTTCTACCACCGTTGTATATATCCTAGGTTGATTGAGTCTAGCCGGATAATCAATGGCTTCGTCGTCTGGTTCATTGCTAGAAATTTGTTCATTGGGTTCAGCCAGCGCGTCCTCAATAGCACGAGACCATCCCAACTGAACAGCTGACCGCTCGTCCGGTGTAAACAACTGGTCCACAATAGGCACCACTTTCTCCAAGGCCGTCCAAAGATCGGGGTCTAGGGTGAAGCTTTGAGTGGGATTGTGGTAACGCCCCACACGGGCAAAGAAGGGTCCACGGTGTACGTAGTTGGCGTTCTCGATGTGGATTAGGTCTCCGTCGAGCTCACCACTCAACACCCGTTTAAATTTGGTCCAGCCATCACGGTGTAGGGTAACGGTAGTCGATACGGTCTCAGGGTCCGACCAGCACACTTGACGGTCTCCCACGATGGTGACTTTATCCTCATAGACGTGTAATCCCACCTCAGGGGTGAGAGGAAGAACGGCTCGTAGGACTGGTGACATGGTTGACGGAATGCCGAATGACGCACACGCTGACTGTCTCGTATTTATGGTGAAGTCCCACTGTCACTACCACAGCGTTAGGATCAATAGGGCAAAAACCATGACGAGGCCAACAAGCCGTCGGTGGTTCCGGCGTGAGCGCTCGTGGTCCATAGCCCGGGCATCAAGGATGGCTGTCATTGTCCAGTAGTGGTGGGTGATAGCACACCCGTCCATCGAGTCCACTCTGTTGAGGACCGCTTCTGTGAACTCTTTTAGGATCTGGCGTCGCCCCTTGTTGTCGTCGCCATCTGCTAACATGGATCGAACCACGGCTCGGTAACCCGTGAGTGAATTAACCACGGTTGCATGCTGTAAAATGCGAGCCGCATAGGGATAGGTGTCCGTCATGGCTCTGAAACCGTAGGAATTGAGGTGTGGGATCCAGAGCAGTGTGTTTTATAGGCCCTCTCACACATGCGCGCCTATCCGTAGCTCTACGGGATGTAGTCCGTGATACGTACTATTCTGATTGGTTCGTCCAAAAAGAGGGCAACAACAATAACATTGCGTTTTACACATTTTATTAGCCCCATGTTACCATGGTAACAACAACATTGACAATCGGCCAATGTTACCAGGGTGTACATTTCATGCGTTTTTTCCCGTGGGACTACTTTCTGTGGCCGCGGAGGCTTCTCCCCAAAACCGCATCACCGCGGAAGAATTCGAGGTCAAAGGTTGCCGGAACTATAGTGCACTTGACTCTCTGTCCCCAGCCAATTATAAAACTTGGCACCCAGCCAATGCTGATGCAATCCATAACCTTGAGCTGGTGGCGCCCCCTGTCGGATGCAAGAGTTACCTCCCCCGGCAAAAAGAGACTTTAAATACGCTTATACTACTACTGATATGCATATTTCATGTAAATGCAGCTTTATATGTACATGATCGCCTCTTGTTTTGAGAACTTTATCTTGAATGAATCCAAAGTTACTCAGCAAAAACAACTTGTATCGCATATGCAAACACAACTTGTATCGCATATGCATGTTAACTTGTATCGCATATGCATGTTCTCCAGATCACTAGATTAAGCTTTCAATTTTTCACCAAGTGCTTGTTACCATCAAACGTTTCTTCATCTATTCAATTACCTTCAAGTCCGAGGGGTTCTCTGTGCTTTGCACGGTTCATGTTCACACTTTATTACATTTTTTTTCCAGTTAAGACCTGGACTCACCACTGGGCATTTATTTTCCATACGGCCACGAATTTATAAAAGTTGGTTTTGCCCACGTGGCCTGGTACAAAACCGAATAATGCAGGACACATTTATACAACAATTTTCATCAAAAGTAGCTCAGCTCAGAACTTGTTGGTAATAGTCCCCTAATGCATGTTTATGTCAAAAAATCAAGGTTCTACTATCAACGGTTCTCCTTATTTTGCCGACGAAGGGGTTCGGATGGACTCACTGACTACCGGACAATTTGCAAATGAGAGCCTACTTTGTAGGAAAATGTATTCGGGAGCGTTACTATTGTTTCCATACAAAATAACAAATTTGTTACATAAATGCCACAATATTGATAGGACTAACCTACTCTAGTAAACAATTTCAAAACATACGCAAATGCAATAAAATAGTTGGTGTCGCTAGATTTTTTAAAATATTTCTCACTCGAACCATTTTCGCTTTCAAATAATTACGTTATATTATGATAATTTCTATATCTACATGATCCACCAAAAGATTGTTTCAATGTGCAGCTGTGAAGTACTTTTTCATGGTTTAGATATGTAGAAGCTGAAATATCTGTTTCTCAGATTCAACTCTTGTTCAAATAAAAATAATAAATTGCTATGCTTCCCATATTTGTATTTACTGATAAGGATCTTGCAATCATAATTATATGATTAATATCTCGAACTTGGCTTGCATCCAACCTGTCGTGATCATCCAACCTGTCGTGATCATCCAACCTGTCGTGATCATCCAACCTGTCGTGATCTTCAGATTTAATGCCAAATAATATATCGACCTCGGTAAGATTAATTTTACATTGTATATATGCCAATACATTTTTTGCCACTTCTACCCACAAACCCTTTACTTGTTTACAATGTACAAAAAAATGTTCAATAAATTCGACCTCATCATTGCAATACCTACATTTGTTCGTTTCCTTTATACCTAATTTATGTAATAATATGGCAGTTGTGTAAATATTGTGAAATTATTTTCCATTGCAAGGCCTGCAATCTAGTTTCTTTGGTAGTGATAAATGGTGACCGAAAAATATTTGTGTCAATATCTAAACCAATTTTCCTTTTCCAAAAAACATGGTACAATCCTGTTGGCTCGCCGAGCAGTGAGTAGTGATCTAAAGTTTTTTGCTCACCATGCAGTAACATTTTTGCCAGAAAAGAAAAGTCCCTTCACCGTGAGGGGAAAAAGATACT
>JAVTVY010016584.1:0-59444 GCA_036873755.1 Hanleya hanleyi | reverse complement strand
AGACGCGGACTCTAAGGGTTCAAAAGGTGATATAACCAGAGCACACAGAAACCACACCGATACCCATTTCGGTAACAGTTGGCGAGTACAACGCGACTGTAATGCGAAGGCGCGAATAAGCGCCGAGATATTCCTACCCTGGTGCTAAAATGAGACTTCCTATACTGGTGAAGGTGAAGGAGGAAGTCAATTACGAGGAAAATAGAGTCGGGAATGGTATAACGACCTCGGCACCAGGACAAATAATCCGCTGTAGAGACCGAACCCGAAAGACGAACACAGTGAGTAAGGTCCGACATACAATAAACAACGCTAAGGTTGATGACAGAATCATAATGTCAAGTCTAACCATTGGTGTAACGGTCTATACAGGAATAAAGTACTTGAAGGAGAAAGTCGGAAAAACTGTCCCTCAAGTACACCATGAAAAACATTGTGTAGCTTAAGCACAATCCTAAGGTAAAAGGATCTCAACATAATGTTTGTGTGTAAAGTCAACATGAATCTGTGTTAAAACAACACTGTGCTGAATTCTATTAAAGGTGACTAGTCCGCCATTCACAATCCCGCCGTCGTCCTCAGAGAATATCCACGTCCATAATCCACAGACCTATACCATATAACAGTATTTAACCAAATACTGTTGATTCGAATACAATTTTGATATTCTGAACCCAGACTGGAAACAACAAGGTCTGAACAGAACTCTCTTCATAGAGTAACGACGAAGCTAAGTAAATCACAATGTGAAAAACCCGAGAGGAATTGATACCAGTGGAAGATTGACGCCAAACGAATGGATATAACATATGCATCTCGCAAATGAAGAAATGACGTAACAAACGGCGTTATGGCGTACTGGAAACGTCTAACCGATGAAAAGGAACGACGCACAGGTGTAGGAGAGACACATGACGGCGTAATGAACATATCGTCAAGGTGTAACAGGCAAGCGTAATGTGAAAATTGCGAGAAAAACGTTGTATATGATAAACAACGTAATGATTTCCTCATTCACAACAACTTAATGAATATACATGCTCATAACGGAGCAGGATACAAACTTATAAAAGTACACGACATAACAGAAGGGCGTTGCAAACAGTAACCCCGAAGTCGATTGTAATAAATTTTCCTTCTCTTTAAACGCAGTAGAGATGAACATATTAAATGTCTGTAGCGTTAATCACCAAATGTAAACTCAATGTGATAAACGAGATTATGGATCTTTGTGTCAGTGAACATGAGAAATGTGTCAATGAACCTGGTTACCGTATGACCTCTCCGATGTAATTTGTCTCCTGTACATGAAATCCAGTACTGGAGTTTTATATGGAGAGAATCTTAAACATTTACAGTAATGTTACTATCAATAACCAAATAGTCAGACAATCATTCAGAACAAAGATTTTTGCAGGAATCAAAAAGCTCCTTAAAGAAATTTAATTTCCCGAAGAGAGGAAAAACATTTAAAGTCTCTCGCCGGCCGGAAAGTGAGGTTATTCAAATATTTACAATTTGAAATGGCCTAACACGAACAATTTGTCGAGAAGAGGAAGAACAGCAATAACCATACTAAAAAGCAGTTTGATGCTCTAGTAAACTGTACCGTAATACATACTTGCTGGGACGAATATACTCGTCCCAGATACTTGGAACCATAGAAGACTTCACGACTTACGTGACAATAGACTTGATCCTTGGCCGGTCAACAAACAATCCCACCACGCTAGTAATTTTAAATTTTCTCATAGTGAAGAAATTAAAATTAGAGCATAACTCCATCTGAATTATACGCGAAACACAGTATACAGATGGAACCAGTTTGGTGAGAACAAACAAATTACATGTATAAAACAAATTTGTATACCAAGGCATATAATTTTAAATTTTCTCATAGTGAAGAAATTAAAATTAGTGATTAACTCCATCTGAATTATACGCGAAATACAGTATACAGATGGAACCAGTTTGGTGAGAAACAAACACATGTATAAAACAAATTTGTATACCAAAGCATATAATTTTAAATTTTCCCATAGTGAAGAAAATAAAATTAGTGCATAACTCCATCTGAATTATACGCGAAATACAGTATACAGATGGAACCAGTTTGGAACAAATGGCATGTATAAAACAAAGTTGTATACCAAGGCATAACACAGTTTCATAATAAACAGTGGGTAATCGGATTGCATACTCACGATAACCAACAGGAGATCCCTTTGTAGATCGAACCTAATCACAAAGAGATCAGCAAAGACGCTCATTAAAATGCAACAAACAGTGGTAGCATTGAAGTCCCGTAACATCCATTACGTTATTATTATAGCATCGTTTAATCGAGTTGAGTTGTGGTCACGTACACAAAAACAACAAACACATAAACATGAGGGGCAGAATAAAACCCCATAAGTTCTCTCTTGAAGACAGGATACCACAATTACATAATAATAGTTGATATAACAAGAGATTACCTTCTTGGTAGGACCAAATAATTGAATGCATGAAGTAACGAACTACCAAAGTCCGAAACAACAACAACAACATGGACAATGACGGACGGCTTATAAAGAATCGTATTTCCCCGGTGGGGAAAGACGAACCTCCCGCGTCACACAAGGGTCGTACTCACATTCTTGGTAAAGATTTATACAACAATTTAATGGATAAAATCATGACGAAACACAAACCTGTTCGTTTAGAGTACAACACAATGGGCTCACATACCGACCGAACAAAACAGAATGTTGGGCGCCGTATTTCCCGGGGAGCTGTGTCATTAGTTACACATGAGAATTCCATAATGACTTCTAGAAAAACATCGTTAGACGATCATTTCAAGGGAATTTAAAATCTCCGCCAACATCAATATTTAGCGACGTAAATAAACTATGTAGATTAACAGTTAATTTGTTTTCTTCCTTCTGGAAGAAACATGTGGTGACCGAAAGATATTGGAACCTGAGGCAAAGAATTCTTTTGTTTGTCGGAGACAACAGAATGCCCAGGCAACCGCCTGGTCTTTGTTGAGTGTAACAAAGAAACGGGTTTTGGATCGACCCTAGACAAAGAGACTCCGAACCGGGTCAAACTGACTAGCAACCTGGAATTATCATCGTGTAGGAGGGTACCGCTTGATGGTATACAAACTGACACGGGAGCCTCTGGGTCTTGACCAGTTCGGTCAAGATCTCATTACACAACATAACATTGACCAAAGAAAATTTCTAAGGCCCGTCTGTCGATCTCCGACATAGACGAGTCATCACAAGCATGTAACAGAAAAACACGACGGACTTGGGCATAAATCTTCCAAGCCGTCGGATTCCATAATACACATTCCGCGCACGTGGAACGCCCGGTACCATAAATTTTTACAAGAAAATTAAGCCGAGTGGGCGTCTAAAGGGGATAAATTTTTCCCGCACGTACGGCAAGGAATACCAATCGGAACTTCAGACATAATAATACAGTAAGTAAGTTCCGAATGAATAACAAAACAATACTTGATAAAGGATATTACACCAGCGAGACAACAACAACCAATGTTGTAAGATTGCCTCTGAATACTTCCCTAGATGTGCACTGCTCGAGCAAACAAGAGAAAGAGGATAGGAATCAGGCTGCAGTCGCTTATATGGTGACCGAGCTGGATTTGAATGAAGAGCTCTCCTAGGGGCGGATAACTCTCTCCTAGGGGAGCTAACTTTTTCTTTTAAACTTCCGTTTTCTACGTTTGATTGTGCATTTAATAAGGGATTAAAGGCATTAATTAAGAGCAGGTTTAAGACTTAGGCAGCAAACACATAAGTTATGGGGCCCGGAGAACAGGGTAGCAATCAATGGTCTTTCACCATTATAAAATGGAAGCATTGAAACAAACAAGGAAATTTTATAAACCAGCAGGATCTGTTTAGCACAAATCAAACCATGTTCAAAGCTTCATAAACTAGAGGGGCCCTTAGACCAGGTTAGAAAGATCTCTCTAAAATGGAAGTTAAAAAGGTCATTTATGCCCCAAAAAGTCAAGAATATATCAAACTAAATAACATCCACCAATATCTGATATCTCCATCAGATGGTATTCAAAAGACAGATTGTCTTCTATCTAATTTGCACAATAATAGATGAGGCTGATTTGTGCTCTGTTAAAAATCAGATTATGCACACTTTCATTGAAAATCACTGTTACGACATGTAGTCATTTGGAGTGTTATTTTTAAAAATAATAAAAAATAAACTAAACAGTATAAGTTCCTATAAATAAGGAAAAAGGTTATTGGAAGAAATATGTAAAAATCTGAACAGAATAAAACAATAAATATAAGGGAAAATTCTTTTTAAGGATGGATAACGAAAATGCACTAGAGAAACACACATGTACATGCAAGTTTCACCTTGCAAAAATAATGGCTTCATTAATTGTGAACACTTATAGATTAAAAGTCAGGAGCTAACAGATACTATCTCATGTGTTTCTCAATCAATTACATAAACTAAGCTACTTCACAAGAGTGGGTGGTGTACAGGGCAACATGGAAGAAGTGCTTACATGTAATATGTTGTTCCCATTTCTAGACTCAAGCATGGATTTATTATGATTCCTGAATGTAAATACATCTTGACTGTACTTTTGTTTGCTTGAGAATAGATTTTACTGTAGAAAGGTTATGGGAATTGTTATGGCCTTTAGCCCATCTAGAAGCAATATGACATCCTGTACTTAATAATAAAGCATTTGGTAATTTTAAACCAAATAGCTTGCAGTCATGATGGGAATAGTCAACATAAACCAATCCTATATACTGTTTAAATATTTCATGTAAATATTTCAATTTCAGATCTGACCTAGATATTTATAGGTATTTACCGGTGAAGGCTGCACAAGTTTTCTATTTTTATACCCGTTATATGATTTAAGGAGCTCTTTTATAGTTTATGGAGCCGAAAGAGACCTATGAAAACATATACAAGATACGAGCATCCATACCTGTCCTCGCACATAAAGCTTCTTTCAAATTTCTTTACATGAATTCCACATTGTGCTACACACAATTTTGATCTTTTCATGGTATTATATTTGAAATTCAATACCAGTATATATCCAACTTAAGAAAGAGATTGTATTTATTCAATGGCAGTAGTGGTATAGAATGGGACTGGATGACATCCATGTAAAACCAGATCTGGAATGGGCCTTGAGTAGGCCTAGTGTGATTCCGAAGTAGCCACTTCAAATATTTTGGCATATTTGTAATCATTGGAAGCAAAAGTAGAATAGGACTAGACTGCATACATGTACCGTACTTTGAAAGGTGCATATAAATCACGGACTGGGAACAGAGACAGACAACAATTTTGTTTTGCATGTAAAGCACAGACCTTGTATGTAAATGTAAACCATGGACCTGGAATGCAAAAGGACTATGAACTTTGAAACCAAACATACAATATATGATACCATACAAATCTTGGTGGTATTTACAAAAAAGTAAAACATTAGCATTAGGGTGGACTTGTCAGTCCGAAGTGTAAGTGTGAGATAATAACAATCCACATGAAAACATATATAAAATTTCTATACACTATCTACAAACATCAGTCTACAAATTGTACAGCTGCACATATTTCCCATGCCTTTCCAGGATTTCAAAAGACTAAAATCCATGTTTTACTGGGTTTCAGAAGTCAAACTATTCCAAATTGTAGATGCAATCCATGTGTGGTAAAAACAAAGTTGCCTAATGAAATGATATGCAAAGCACATATCTAATATGGAACTGCACCGAGGACTCCAGAAACTTGCAAAGAACTGTCTATCGGCTCAATAGGCGGGAAGGCGGAGGTTACAAGGTTATCTCAACTGTTGGACAGCCCATCGACTGCCCAAAGCTTGAAGGTCAACTGTCTAGAACTGGACTGACGAACGTCAGAAGCTGTGCATTGTCCCTGGTCTCCAAAGGCCAGCAAAACAAGAGTTTTGGAGGGTGTTGGATAGCCCATCGACTGCCCAAAGCTTGAAGGTCGACTGTCTAGAACTGGACTGACGAATGTCAGAAGCTGTGCATTGTGAGCGTGTCGTGGCCGAAGTAGTTAGAGTGTTTGACTCTGACCTGGAGTGCTACAGCTGGCATGGGTTCGCCCCTCGCCAGTGACCGCTTACATATATACTCGCCTATTCACAAGGTGCTGGACTGATTCGGTGTCCAGGGTAATATGGACTGGTGGTGGAACTACTTGCTACGCTAGACCTTCGCCAGTGGAGGTACTTGGGGAATAAGTACCTGTGTGTCTTTCAGTGACCGCTATATAAATCCACTCACAGTAGTACATCGCATAAACCGCTATAGGAAGCTCACATGGTTAGACTATCACAGCACTTTCAGGATAGTAGTTCGTCCAATTGTAGAATTGTATAAATGTTCACTTCACAGCACGATAGTTGAGCTATAAATGTTGAATGGTTCCAATTGATTGTATATTAATATGTACTCCTATACGGAGGTGCTCCTATATAGAGGAGGGATCTACTAACTGAACTGAACTGAACTGTCCCTTGTCCCCACAGGCCCGCAAAACAAGAGTGTTGAAGGGTGTGGGCGGTAGTATTAGGGTGAAGTGTCGAAATATGGGGTCTCTATATATAACCCCATGCTTTATATGTGGATTTATATAAAACATGGGGTTATATATAGAGACCCCATATTTCAACACTTCACCCTAATACCACCGCCCATGCACACCCCTCAAAACTCTTGTTTTGCGGGCCTGTGCTTGTCCCGAAGTGGTCCAGAAGAGGTTGCTACCACACCACCACGATCTGATGAAATGGCAATGCAGGACAGCCACACTGTCTGAAGAATCTTATCAGGACATGACAGACTGTCTGCGATCACGTTGAGGTGTCCAGGTACATGAGGGGCTCTGATGTAGCAATGATACTGTTGGGCCCACTGGAATACATCTCAAGTCTCAAGAAACAATGGATGTGATTTGGTCCCAAGTTGTTAACATAGTAAGCCGCTGTTGTGTTTTCTGTGGTCACTAGTAGTCTTGCGAAACAGTTGTATCTGCCATGTTCTGAGGCTAAATGGAGAGCCATCATCCCCAGGACAATGATATGGCATCTGGCTTGACAGGGTGACAATCTCCTGGACATCTGTCATTCGCTTGCCTAGATTCACTCCCCAGATTGTCAGTGAATAGATATAGATCTGGACAGAATGACTTGAGATAGCCCCAAACTTCTCATTGATGCTTGATTGCCATCATGTCAGGTATGGATGAAAGTTTTCGGGAATCAGAATCTATGGACTGAAGGTATGGCTGAAGGTGAAGCTGGAGCAGCTGAACTGGGTTAAATCTGGAGTTGAGGTTAAAAGTCTGAAACGCACCTGCCAATGACAAAATGACTGGGATCAGGAGGCCCACCTGGTGTTGGATCTTGTCCACCTGTTGTCCGGTGCTTGTACTATCTCCCTCTAGGTGTCGAACTCTGTTCTGATGTACTGCTGATGATGGTCGGGCTCCAACTCTTGATTTCATCGGGTGGGGAATGAAGTTAGCCACTTGTAACACTTTGTGTGAGAATCTTGAGTAGTGCTGTATCGAGACCCCAGATGAGGTTATCGTCGATCTAAGTTTTTGGTATGCTGATGATCCCCGAGATATAGAAATGATATGATCGGTAAACTGATGTGGGTGAAATACCACGGGGGCGATTGAGATGCCAAATGGAAGAACCTGCTACTCAGATCGTCTCCCCGTGATGATGAAGCGAAGATAATGATGATGGCATGGATAAATGGGAATATGGAGATATGCATCCTCTAAGTCTAATATTGATGATATCCAATCTGCCGGATGAAGGCGAGTTCATACGAAAATGACGGCATCTTACAGTGAGAAATGGTGCAAGGAAGTCTCAGATCTATGATCATCTGGAGTTGATCTGCCCGACGATGCTTAGGTGAAGAGTGACCATGACCGAAGATCGAACTTTCTTAAAGGGCGGCTTCTGATTGAACAAGAGCATACTTGAATATTAAACACACCCATAGCGGTTCCCCCAGTGAGGGTGCATATAGCGGCTCCCTCAGCATGGGTGTCCTTTGCTGGACAGGGATAATAATATGATTGGATTGTCATCATTGTTGTTCTTTGTTCAGGATAGTGCTCAGCATGGACTACATCTGTGACGCATACGGGTGTATGTGTGTGTGTGTGAACAAAGTGCTTAGTTATCCATTCCTCTCTCTCCCTGCATAGAGTCTACCTCACCCCTCTGATCATCCTATGGGATATATGTATAGCGGCTTACCTATGCCGACCATAGGGGTGTAAATGTCTTTTCCCCATTTTAGCATCTTCACATTTCAAGATAAATACTACACTAACGTTCCATCATTTACCTTGACCTAATGAATAGAGTGAATTGTTCAAACCAGGAAATGCATGTGATGTCATATAGCCAATCAAGATAGGAGCATGCCAACAGCGTGCAGCGAGGATTTCTTTGGTGTCTATCTGTGTGATTTCCAAACATGGCAAGTGGTGGTTGTATTATTGTTAATTTCCTTCGAATAGCCAATCAAATTTGAATTTTAAAGAGGTCATACATTGCACTTCTCCTAATATGGACCATGGAATATTTATAGAGCTATGACATCACCAGATCTATATTCTGATCAGAAGATGCATTTTAGGGGTAAAGTCTGTGTTCCGCTTATGTTCCAGTGAAGATTTTACATACACCCACGCATCAGGGGAAAGGCCTTGATGACCACTCATCTGGGCCTACCGCAAGCCAGTTGACGGCCTATCCAGTCCGTTTTTCGTATAATTTGTTTTCTGGAGAAACGTTTACATCCATTCCTCCCAGTCACGTGATCTAACCACCCATCCTCTGATCAGTCCTGACAAGCGCTTCACGTGGATACCCACCCCCGACTCCTACGGACCTCTATTAGCCCACCTAGTCCTATTTGAACGGGATTTTTCCCTAACATTGAGCCCACATTTCCACCCTCATTTCCCTCCCCCACCAAATATACTAAGAGAATTACGCTTCCTATACTACTGACACTTAATGAATTGTGTATGAACATTTAGGATCATTTAAGCTGCCTGCCCTACTCTTTTACAGTATTGTAGTAAGCCTAAGGTTTGTGACACATTGTACCACACTTTGTAACTTTTTATTTTCTTGTTGGTTAATAATATAAAATATTCAACTGAAGTATCTGTCTTTTGTTGTACATTTGTTTGACCACTGTTGGCTGCAGATTTGACAGACTTGGCTCTGTTTTGAGAGCAAACAAACAGATACTCAAGTACTTGCGGCTTGTCACTTGACTAAGACGAAGTCCGGTCCTTGTTCCGGGTCCGGTTTGTTGAATCAGAACTCAATATACAGAATGGATACGTTTAGATTCAGTTTTGGGGTACTGTGATCTTGACCTTTGTCCTAATTACATCAATATCAATAGCACCAGAGCTATTTTCTCAACAGATCTGGAGTTAAAATTTGGAGTGGATTGACTGAATGCTTTTGAAGTTATCATGGGGATTCCGACGCACACGAGAGCATGAAATCGCAAGCAACAGGATATTTGAACGTGTGAGACTGAATATCTCGAAAATCATCCCATATGCGGGGAAGTGGAAAAGGGAGATTTTATCGCAAGTAACAAGATCCAAAGTTTCAGCGTGTTTAATATTTCGGCGACAGAATCTCCGGATGAATTTGCGCCGGTGATAGATGTTGCTCGTGTGCGGTGAACGGGAAACTTTTTATCCTGTTGCCGCAAACTTCAGCAAAGCAGAACAAGGATCCAACATCGCCGGCGTCCAAATATCTTGTTGCTTGTGCGACGGGCTTTACGAAGTCTACATCTTATACGGTCATGTGATTACGGTTATGTGACCGCATTTTACCACTGTTTCGCAAGGGCAGCTTATGCAGAGTTGCAACACTGTCGCCTCGTGTGCGGGCAAAGCAGAACAACGATCCAAAATCGCCGGCGTCCAAATATCTTGTTGCTTGCGATTTCATGCGTTTCATTTGCGTACACTTCGCCATCCATAAGATGGCTTGCGAATCGTGAGTCTCCATTATTGCGGAGCGATATCCGGTATATTACGGGATTCTGTTCGGCCTTCATCCGGCAGAGAACAGACTCGAGAAATCTGATAAAATTACAGGTTTTCAAACCACTTGGGAAACAGATATAGGCTAGGCTTACAAAATATATAGGTATAAATAACTTTCGTATCACCCAAGAGGTGTGGTAGATCTGTAATTCTCAACAAGTAGGGCATCACATGATTCGAAAATGGCGAGTTACGTTGGGGTTACGTCGGTAGACTTTAACTGATTGGCTGACGAAGTCACGTGGTATTGATTTCTGGAAATTCCCTCTCGCGCTTGCCGAAAGTAGGCTGTAAATGGATACACACGATCCCAGGGTCAGTCTTACCGCGTATAGATGACCGAGATGGTTACAGGTTGCATGCGTTTGTGTGCGCGGCACACACACACACGGACAGACAGCAATGCTATATTTCCTGACCGGGGAATAACAAGGGGGGCGGAGACCAACTTTTCATCTTATATCTCACCTCGTCCGATGCTGCTGGGTAAGTTCCATTTTCATCCTGCAAAAAAGGGAAGTGATTGAAAATTCAGCTGCGAAAATGTCATTGAATTTGACTGGCATACAATACTAGTACGCCTATACCATTCAATTGTGTTATAGTAGTCATTGTCATTGTCGATCAAACGTAACATACAGTATATAAAACGAAATCGGTACATCGGCCAAATTATCTGCATGGAACGGTAGAATTCGATAACTACCTGGCAATCTCTGCTCTCCATTGTATAGAAACCGCTTTCGTTCAGAAATTACAACCGTGCTTTGCACGAAAAGTTGACAGTGTTAGATTATGATGCTAAATATTGGTGACATGATAAATTTAAGTGATTTCAAGGACACAAAAACCTAGAACAGAAAATGTCACCGAAGTTTCATCGTCGCTTCTGCATCCCATATTTCTATCTTGGGATAAACGGAAAACTCTCCATCCCTTCTGCCTCGCAGCATGCGAGTCAATTGAATAGGCTTGCGTCCATCTAGATGCCCAACCCTCAGTGCCACGTTAACAGCCACCAAGATTAAAAGGTCATCATCGCGAACTGATCTCCCATTTTCCAATTTGATCAATATGTTCATCAGCTTTCCAAAATGTCAGTTTGTAAATCATATAGTTCAATGAGAGTATAGAAAACGGGAAGCTTCCTCATTTCCATCTCACAAAGTTAATTGGAAGTCGGAAGATATAGAACGCTTCCACCTTTCCATCTGGCAAAGTTAAATGGAAGTCAATCTCTAAAAGTTGAATGAAAGTCGGATGGAACTCTGAATCCGTTTTTCCATCTCATAAAGTTGAATGAAAATCAGAAGATGAAACGCTCCCGCTTTCCAACTCGTAAAGTTAAGTGAAAGTCGAAAGATGCATGGTAAGCTTCCTATTTTCATCTTGCAAAGTTAAATGAAAGGTGGAAGTCAGAACGCTTCCGTCTTTCCATCTGGCAAAGTTGAACGAAGGTCGGGAGATGGAACGCTACCTCATTTCCGTATCGCAAAGTTGAATGAAAGTCGAGAGATAAAATGCTTCCGCCTTTCAACTCGTGAAGTTGAGTGTAAGTCGAAAGATGCATGGAACGCTTGCTCATTTCCACCAGTTAAATTCAAACTCGGAAGGCAGAAGTCTGACAAACTTGAAAGAACTCAAAGATGGAACGCTACTTCCTTTCCGTCTGGCAAAGTTGAAGGTCGGGAGATGGAACGCTATCTCATTTCCGTATCGCAAAGTTGAATGAAAGTCGAGAGATGAAACGCTTCCGCCTTTCAACTCGTAAAGTTGAGTGAAATTCGAAAGATCCATGGAACGCTTGCTCATTTCCACCAGTTAAAATGAAACTCGGAAGGTAGAAGTCTGATAAAGTTGAAAGAAGTCGAAAAATGGAACGCTACTTCCTTTCCGTCCGGCAAAGTTGAATGAAGTCGGGAGGTCTTTTTCTCTCTCTTCCATCTCACGAAGTTAAATGAAAGTCGGAAGACAGAACGCTTCAGGTCTTTTCATCACGCAAAGTTGAATGCAAGTATATATAGGAAGATGAAACGCTTCATTTCCATCTCCCCGAGTTCACGTCTTTGAACACCAGAAATATTGTACGTGTTCAGAATGGAATGTTTTCACGGCTTTTCTAAGTGGACTGTTTAATAGTCAACGAAAAACAGACATTTTTCTGAAGAACTGAAATGGAAATACGATGCAGTTTAATAATTTGAGCGTTCTTTTTGACCCACGTGATGTGATTAAACACTATAATCAACAAATTTGTTTGATTCACTATTTGAAAAATGCGGCAAAAGCCATAACGTTGACGACCCACAATGATGCATAAAAGAAGATATATCGTTCGAAGGCCAAGCGTGACGGACAGAAGAGTCTGGACAGCGCATACACATAACGCACGCGTTTGACTACACATGCCCTTTTCTTAAAAAAAAAAGGATAAATAAGAAACCAGGATGCATGCTTTCTGAGAAAAAAAACATCCAGATAAGCGGTGGCAAAAAGGTCTAAGCCATAATTCACCTAGACGGATTGACAATAAAACCAAATGAAGTGATTAATCTTATGTAAGTGGAGTGAAGTGATTTACGATGGGCTGAAGGATATGGCCCCGTGAGGTGTGGTTGGACTGCCAAAAATTAAATTTAAGATTAAAGAAATTGTTCGACTGGCGTAAAGCACAACACTGAAACAAGCCATGGAGTTCTACGATTCTTGAATAGCATGCAGGGTTGAGAAATAGTATTGTGCAAAATCGCTGATTTTGAGGTGTTAATACAGTCTATTTCTCTCTTAAAACAAATAAAGATCGACTGAATGTCTTTTAAATACCATACTGGGTGATTTAGATAGTTCTGGTTCTGCTTCATCTTCCTAAGTTTACAGAAAGAACTATACGTGTTTTCTATGATGGCCGAGAGGGACCATCGCACTTCGTCCTTGAAGCATTTTGGGCGAAGTCGCGAAGCGATAAAATAAAACGCGAAACGATAGTGAAGTCGGGATAGTGCGCGATATTGCGAAGTATCGCGTTATATCTTCGCAATATCGCCCAATATTCGTGTAATATCGTGACTTCGCATTATCGCTTCGCATCTTCGCGTTTTATTTTATCGCTTCGCGTCTTCGCACTATCGCTTCGCAACTTCGCGTTTTATTTTATCGCTTCGCATGTTCGCGTTATCGCCTCGTGTTTTATTTTATCGCTTCGTGTCTTTACACTATCCCTTCGCGTTTTCGCGACTTCGCCCAAGGTTTCAAGGGAGAAGTGCGATGGCCCCTCTCGGCCATCATAGTTTTCACCTCAGAATCGAATTTTGCATAAAAACACTATTTTCCGACCCTGCTACTCGAAAATCATAACGCTCAATGTCTTTTAGGTTTTCTGAGTATACAACAAAATGTACTTTACGCCAAACCAAATATTTTCTTTCGTGCGTAATATTCAACGTACTTCACCCGCACCTCACGGGTAAGTCCCAGACGACAGTTAATATATATCTGATGGATGGATGTGAAAGGTTGACTGGACCCATCATCAGGGTGAAGAATTAAATAAAGCTCGGACTAATTACTACTCTTAATCTTCATATCCGATGTTTCCCTAAAATACCTGTGTCTCACCTCCGTGAACTTATACCTGTACCCCTTCATCTCCTCTCACTGCAACTTCCGACGTCAGCTCCGTCTCAGACTCTTTGCACGTCTGAGTGCAATATCATATAACTAATGTGATTATAACTATCAGATTTCACTCATGTAAATGCATATACCTTGAGGCTCCTTGGTGACCTATTTAAGCCGCGAATGTGTATGTATCTTGAGGGAGAAGGAAGTCTCTCGAACAGCACAGTTGGATAGTATCCGGAACAAGTGGTATATGAAAGCGTATAAGGACCACGATGGATCATATTTTCTTTTTAGCTCAACCGATGCTTTTCACTATCATATGCATGCGGTGCGCTTCCGCAAAATCATCCACTGCGAATTTAATACCCAATGGGTCATCAATATTCAAGAAACACCCCCTTGCACCGTTACCTGTATTTGCGTCATTGTGTAGGTTTACGTTGTCCGGTGGGTAAAATGGCCCGACTCCTTCTTTTAACACATTTTCAAATTTTCTCCACTTTTGCAACTGAGGATGGTCACATTCATAAAGAAAAGTATATGAGAAAAGACAATAATCCCCATAACATTCTTAGCCATCACACCCGACCGGTACTGCAGTGAAATCAGAATAGTCTTTAGTGCTAGGAGACGGACATGAACATAGACGAGTCAAGGCAAATACCTGATGTCGCACACCTAAATCGCAGATAGTATAGCATCTGGACTCGCAGATATTAGTAAAGCAACTGCAGTCGAAGATATTATTACAGCACCTGCAATCGCAGATATTAGTACATCAACTGCAGTCGGAGTTATTAGTACAGCATCTGCAGTCGGAGATATTACAACAGCACCTGCAGTCACGAGCATCAGCAAACGGACATATATGTGGAGCCATCTGTATTTCATCAACATTGAAAACCCTTGGCAAAGCCAAAACGGAACCAATACGAGACGTGTATGACGTCACCACAGCCAAGTGTATGAAGGTAACTTGGGTAGCATAAGGCATCCGAAGTTTCTATATATATATTTTTGTGTATAACCAGTTTGGGAAAATGTCATTTTGTTATTAATATAAAATAGGTTTTGAGACGAATTTGAAGTACAAATTTGTTCGTAGACTTTGCATTCACCGTTTATTGGCGAAAAGCTGTAACGATTTTGGTCAAGCTATATTCTTTAAATAACCCTCGAGGATAGTTGGACTGTGAGCATTCATATTTCCCTTTAATTACTGTAATCGACCGATTTATTTTTGTTAATGTGGCGGTTCAGCGGTTACAACAACTCACACTATCCATCTCATTTGCCATGGTTGTACAGACATTGAAACCAATTTCACGTGTGAATCTCACGTTGTTTACCTTCCGGTTTATGGACACCTGCAGTTTGAGGTCGTACACGTTTTCCCATATCGCGGACATACTGGATTCAGTGCAGTGATTCGATAGAATGTCTACGACAACGTAGTTCTGGACTAAAATCCTTCACGGGTTCATTGATGGCAATATTTACAACCTGTGTGTTTTTCTTATTTCATTTCTCAGCAATACTTTCCAAGGCCCGATCGGTGCACGTACTGAGTTTTTTTCCGCCCAATTCTTGCTCGTCTCCGAAGTCATCCGCATCAATAGTTGTAATTACCGAACATCTCGATTCACAATCACAAAATCCTTCTTTCTCCATGTAAGTTTCCGAGCAAAATAAAATAACAGGCTGGATGACGGATGGCGACGGGAACAGGCAGGGTTGCTAACATTATTTGAACTACGGAACATAAGAAAAATACATTGTCTTTCTATTATTTCTTGTTTTATGAGTATTGAGGACATGAGTGAAGTCTCCTAGAGAGTGAAGAGGACTAGCTAAGCTCATTCATAGCGTCTCCCTTCCCTCAACGCACAGGCCCGCAAAACAAGACTTTTGGGGGGTGTGGACGGTGGTATTCGGGTGAAATGTCGAAATGTGGGGTCTCTATATATAACCCCATGCTTTATATAAATCAACGCATGGTGTTATATATAGAGACCGAGGAGACAAGGACCAAGGCTTGACAGTAGAGGGGCAGGAGACGGGAGGATTACTAGTTGATGAGTCGATGGGACTAGGAGTGATGAGACGTGATGCAAGAGGAGGCACCAAGCAGAGGCTTGATGGTAATGGATGAGGCAGCAGGACGAGAAGTTATGAGACTTGCTCGTAGAGGACAGCACAAGGAGTAAACAGTGGGGCCAGAAGTGTCAAAGCATGATGGTAAAGGGGCTACCAGGAGCAGACGTGGTGAGCCTCAATGGAAGTGGCAGTGTGATGGTCGAAAGTATACCAGGACCAAAAGTGAGGAGAATCAATGAAAAAGAGATCAGCAGAAACAGGAGTGCTGAGGCTTGACAAGAGAAGCTACCAGGACCAGAACTGCGGAGAATCAATGGAACAGGGGTGTAACGGGCTACACCCGTATTTTTGTGACATTCATTAAACAATAAGCAGATTATTATAATTGGATTGGAGACTGCCATTGTACATCGATTTGTTTGATTGAAGGTTTTCGTCGTTGAGTTGACATTTGTTGTTGTTGTAAATTGGTTTGTTACGTGGTGGTGAATATTTACCTCCCGAGCCTGCAATTTTGTATAAATCTTACGCAGCAAACCTCTCTGGATGTTGAAGGAAATGCCTTGATGACGGATCGTTCATACCTCCATGGAAATTATCTATTTTATTGCTCGAAAGTTGCACAACTTTCCGTCAAACATTTCGCCATCTCGCCCAGCTGAAAGCGAGTTGTCAAGCTAGCACGTGCGCTTTTGGAGGCGCGACGACGAATATGCATTTGATTGGCTGATGCTCGGCGGTCGAAGGTCACGCCAGCAAGCTATAAATAGCGAGTCAAACCAAGGCTCGCTGGCTCATTTCCTAAAATGATGCCCATGGACGAAGTTGTTCCCGATATTTTCCTCTTCGATGAGAGATGGGGGGAGATGACCGATTGATGTAACTGAACAGTAGTTGTACTATCCGCCACCGAGCCGATACCAACACATGTTCATTGTTTACACAACATCGTCCGTTCAAAGGCTGTATCATAACATTACGTCATTCCACCGTATACGGTGGAGCACATGTCGATTTCTGATGACGAGACGACCTCAGATGAAGACGAATATACAATTGAATTACTTTTATTCTTGGACCTGGAAATTATAGGACTCTAAGAGGGATTTCACCACACAAGGCTTGGACTACACCAGATCCGGTGGTAGGTTACATCTGGCTAGTATTTTCCCCCCCGAGTACGGTGGTTGAGAACTTTACTTTGACCAGTTGACCTATCACCACCAGATTCGGTGGTAATTCACACACATACAAGGAAAACTCACCTTTACACCAGATCCGGTGGTAGGACACATCTGGCTAGTATTTTCCCCACCGAGTACGGTGGTTGAGAACTTTACTTCGACCAGTTGACCTATCACCACCAGATTCGGTGGTAATTCACACACATACAAGGAAAACTCACCTTTACACCAGATCCGGTGGTAGAACACATCTGGCTAGTATTTTCCCCACCGAGTACGGTGGTTGAGAACTTTACTTCGACCAGTTGACCTATCACCACCAGATTCGGTGGTAAATCATATACTCACAGTTATAACTCACCATTACACCAGATCCGGTGGTAGGTTACATCTGGCTAGTATTTTCCCCACCGAGTACGGTGGTTGAGAACTTTACTTCGACCAGTTGACCTATCACCACCAGATTCGGTGGTAATTCCCACACTCTCAGGCATAACTCATCATTACACCAGATCCGGTGGTGCTATAACTGACAATTCTGGGATGAGATGAATGGACTACCCTGGACCATTGATACAGTGAAAGACGCAAAGTGACAATATTAACAAAGTCATACATCCGTTTTACTGTGTATTTATTTATCGGTATGGAGAATAAAATCGTTCCCGTTATATTTTAACCTGAATACAATCTCTGTTTTCTATGAGTCTGTGTTTTGCATGTTTATCACTGTCTGGTACGAACCCGGTTGATGGTTTACAGAGTACCTAACTCTGATGTGATATTCTACCTCACCCGAATTATACCGCCTCCGAAGAGTATAATTGCAGCACTAGTGAGATACACTGGATGCATGGGGTAGACTGTTACAGGGGGCAGCAAAAACAGAAGTGTTGAGGCCTGATGGTAGAGACGCTACCAGGACTAGAAGTGAAGAGAATCAATGGGAGAGGGGGAAGCAGGAACTGAAGTGTTGAGGCTTGATGGTAGAGACGCTACCAGGACCAGAACTGAGAAGAATCAATGGAAGAGGGGACAGCAGAAACAGAAGTGTTGAAGCTTGATGGCAGAGACGCTACCATGACCAGAACTGAGGAGAATCAATGGAAGGGGGGGGGGGGGGGGCAGAAACATTAATGTTGAGGCTTCATGGTAGAGACGCTACCAGAACCAGAACTGAGGAGAATCAATGGAAGAGGGGGCAGCAGAAACAGAAGTGTTGAGGCTTGATGGTAGAGATGCTACCAGGACCGGAAGTAAGGAGACTCAAGGGAAGAGGGGGCAACAGAAACAGAACTGTTGAGGCTTGATGGTAGAGACGCTACCAGAACCAGAAGTGAGGAGAATCAATGGAAGAGAGGGCAGCAGGAACAGAAGTGTTGAGGCTTGATGGTAGAGACGCTACCAGGACCAGAAGTGAGGAGAATCAATGGAAGAGGGGGCAGCAGGAACAGAAGTGTTGAGGCTTGATGGTAGAGACGCTACCAGGACCAGAAGTGAGGAGAATCAATGGAAGAGAGGGCAGCAGGAACAAAAGTGTTGAGGCTTGATGGTAGAGACGTTACCAGGACCAGAAGTGAGGAGAATCAATGGAAGAGGGGGCAGCAGGAACAGAAGTGTTGAGGCTTGATGGTAGAGACGCTACCAGGCCCAGAAGTGAGGAGAATCAATGGAAGAGAGGGCAGCAGGAACAAAAGTGTTGAGGCTTGATGGTAGAGACGTTACCAGGACCAGAAGTGAGGAGAATCAATGGAAGAGGGGGCAGCAGGAACAGAAGTGTTGAGGCTTGATGGTAGAGACGCTACCAGGACCAGAAGTGAGGAGAATCAATGGAAGAGAGGGCAGCAGGAACAAAAGTGTTGAGGCTTGATGGTAGAGACGTTACCAGGACCAGAAGTGAGGAGAATCAATGGAAGAGGGGGCAGCAGGAACAGAAGTGTTGAGGCTTGATGGTAGAGACGCTACCAGGACCAGAAGTGAGGAGAATCAATGGAAGAGAGGGCAGCAGGAACAAAAGTGTTGAGGCTTGATGGTAGAGACGTTACCAGGACCAGAAGTGAGGAGAATCAATGGAAGAGGGGGCAGCAGGAACAGAAGTGTTGAGGCTTGATGGTAGAGACGCTACCAGGACCAGAAGTGAGGAGAATCAATGGAAGAGAGGGCAGCAGGAACAAAAGTGTTGAGGCTTGATGGTAGAGACGTTACCAGGACCAGAAGTGAGGAGAATCAATGGAAGAGGGGGCAGCAGGAACAGAAGGGTTAAGGCTTGAAGGTAGAGACGCTATCAGGACCAGAAGTGAGGAGAACAATGGAAAAGGGGCAGTAGGAACAAGAGTGTTGAGGCCTGATGGTAGAGACGCTACCAGGACTAGAAGTGAGGAGAATCAATGGAAGAGGGGGCAGCAGAAACAGAAGTGTTGAGGATTGATGGTAAAGACGCTACCAGGACCAGAAGTGAGGAGAATCAATGGAAGAGGAAGTATCAGAAACAGAAGTGTTGAGGCTTGATGGTAGAGACGCTACCAGGACCAGAAATAAGGAGAATCAATTGAAAAGGGGGCAGCAGGAACAGAAGTGTTGAAGCTTGATGGTAGAGACGTTACCAGGACCAGAAGTGAAGTGAATCAATGGAAGAGAGGGCAACAGGAACAGAAGTGTTGAGGCTTGATGGTAGAGATGATACCAGGACCAGAAATAAGGAGAATCAATTGAAAAGGGGGCAGCAGAAACAGAAGTGTTGAGGCTTGATGGTAGAGACGCTACCAGGACCAGAAGTGAGGAGAATCAATGGAAGAGGGCGCAGCAGAAACAGTGTTGAGGCTTGATGGTAGAGGCGCTACCAGGACCAAAAATAAGGAGAATCAATTGAAAAGGGGCAGCAGAAACAGAAGTGTTGAGGCTTGATGGTAGAGATATTACCAGGACCAGAAGTGAAGAGAACAATGGAAGAGGGGCAGTAGGAACAAGAGTGTTGAGGCCTGATGGTAGAGAAGCTACCAGAACCAGAAGTAAGGAGAATCAATGGAAGAGGAGGCAGCAGAAACAGAAAGGTTGAGGTTTGATGGTAAAGGTGCTATCAGGACCAGAAGTGAGGAGAATCAGTGGAAGAGGAGGCAGCAGAAACAGAAGTGTTGAGGTTTGATGGTAAAGGCGCTACCAGGACCTGAAGTGAGAATGAATGGAAGAGAGGGCAACAGGAACAGAAGTGTTGAGGCTTGATGGTAGAGACGTTACCAGGACCAGAAGTGAGGAGAATCAATGGAAGAGGGGGTAGCAGGAACAGAAGTGTTGAGGCTTGATGGTAAAGGCGCTACCAGGACCAGAAGTGAGAATCAATGGAAGAGGGAGTAACAGAAACAGAAGTGTTGAGGCTTGATGGTAGAGACGCTACCAGGACCAGAAGTGAAGAGAACAATGGAAGAGGGGCAGTACGAACAAGAGTGTTGAGGCCTGATGGTAGAGAAGCTACCAGAACCAGAAGTGAGGAGAATGAATGGAAGAGGAGGCAGCAGAAACAGGAGTGCTGAGGCCTGATGATAGAGAAGCTATCAGGATCAGAAGTGAGGAGAATCAAAGAAAGAGGAGGCAGCCGGAACAGGAGTGCTGAGGCCTGATGGTAAAGAAGCTACGAGGATCAGAAGTAAGGCGAAGCAATGGGAGAGAAGTGAGAGAATAGGGTTTAACGTTGCTTTTAAAGCCATATCAGGGAGGGGAAGCATGGGGGTACCTACTTGTAACAGAGCAGATCTAATGCTGCTATTTTATAGTGTGGTCCCAGTGAAATATCATGACAAATTACAAGCGTCTAGTCCGTCATTCATAATCCAGCCGTCGTCCATTAGAGAATATCCGCGTCCATAATCCAAAGACCTATTCCATTTTCCACATAACAGTATTAGCACCAAATTCAAAAAGACAATCATAGTATACATAAACATAGGCTTGTTTCCTGCAAGAGAGAAGCGGTCAACAGTCTCCAATGATGCCGGCAAGACATCATGATGTTCCAAAAATATCATGACACCCCATCCAGTCACATTATACTGGCACCGAGTGAACCAGTCCTTGTTCTATCCTCTTAAACCAGTCCTTGTTCTATCTTAATGCTGAGCATGAGTGAGGAAGCAACAAGTTCCACTTTTCAAATCTTTGGTATGACCCAGCCAGGGATTGAACCCAGTTGGAGAATGAAGCACTTGGTCAGTGTCGGGCACTCAGATATTTGTTCTGAGGAGGAACCTTAATGACCCGAAGTGAAGAGGACCAATGGTAGAGTAACAAGCAGGAGAGAGCAGGACCCGGAGTACTGAGGTTTGATGGTAGAAGAGGAAATACCAGGCCAAAGAGTGTTTGATGGTACAGGTACTATGGATCAAAACTGATGACACTTGTGTGATAGATGAGGAGGCACCATGGGTAATGAGTGATAGGAACTACCAGGATTACCAGGATCAAGAGTAGCGAGGGTGAAGAGAGTAGGAATAAGCACGAGGACAAGTGAGGCATAGTAGATGAGGCAGTAAGACCAAGAGTAAATAGGCTTGATGGTAGAGAAAGAGCTACCATGACCAGAAGACATGAAGGTTAATAGTTTAAGTGGCAGAAGGAGTAGGAGTGATGAGACATAACAGAAAGGTTTCAAGATGAGGAGTGGTAAGCATGATGGTAAAGAAGCTACTAGGACCAGAAGTGAGGAGGATCTATGGATGGGCAGGTAGCAGGGTCAGCAGTGCTGAGGTTTGACGGTACAGGAAGAGCTACTATGACCAGAAGTGAGGAGGATCTATGGATGGGCAGGTAGCAGGGTCAGCAGTGCTGAGGTTTGACGGTACAGGAAGAGCTACTATGACCAGAAGTGAGGAGGATCTATGGATGGGCAGGTAGCAGGGTCAGCAGTGCTGAGGTTTGATGGTACAGGAAGAGCTACTATGACCAGAAGTGAGGAGGATCTATGGATGGGCAGGTAGCAGGGTCAGCAGTGCTGAGGTTTGACGGTACAGGAAGAGCTACTATGACCAGAAGTGAGGAGGATCTATGGATGGGCAGGTAGCAGGGTCAGCAGTGCTGAGGTTTGATGTTACAGGAAGAGCTACTAGGACCAGAAGTGAGGAGGATCTATGGATGGGCAGGTAGCAGGGTCAGCAGTGCTGAGGTTTGACGGTACAGGAAGAGCTACTATGACCAGAAGTGAGGAGGATCTATGGATGCGCAGGTAGCAGGGTCAGCAGTGCTGAGGTTTGATGGTACAGGAAGAGCTACTATGACCAGAAGTGAGGAGGATCTATGGATGGGCAGGTAGCAGGGTCAGCAGTGCTGAGGTTTGACGGTACAGGAAGAGCTACTAGGACCAAAAGTGAGGAGGATCTATGGATGGGCAGGTAGCAGGGCCAGCAGTGCTGAGGTTTGACGGTACAGGAAGAGCTACTATGACCAGAAGTGAGGAGGATCTATGGATGGGCAGGTAGCAGGTCAGCAGTGCTGAGGTTTGACGGTACAGGAAGAGCTACTATGACCAGAAATGAGGACGATCTATGGATGGGCAGGTAGCAGGGTCAGCAGTGCTGAGGTTTGATGGTACAGGAAGAGCTACTAGGACCAGAAGTGACGAGGATCTATGGATGGGCAGGTAGCAGGGCCAGCAGTACTGAGGTTTAACGATACAGGAAGAGCTACTATGACCAGAAGTGAGGAGGATCTATGGATGCGCAGGTAGCAGGGCCAGCAGTGCTGAGGTTTGATGGTACAGGAAGAGCTACTATGACCAGAAGTGAGGAGGATCTATGGATGGGCAGGTAGCAGGGTTAGCAGTGCTGAGGTTTGACGGTACAGGAAGAGCTACTTGGACCAGAAGTGAGGAGGATCTATGGATGGGCAGGTAGCAGGGTCAGCAGTGCTGAGGTTTGACGGTACAGGAAGAGCTACTAGGACCAGAAGTGAGGATCTATGGATGGGCAGGTAGCAGGGTCAGCAGTGCTGAGGTTTGACGGTACAGAAAGAGCTACTATGACCAGAAGTGAGGAGGATCTATGGATGGGCAGGTAGCAGGGTCAGCAGTGCTGAGGTTTGATGGTACAGGAAGAGCTACTAGGACCAGAAGTGAGGATCTATGGATGGGCAGGTAGCAGGGTCAGCAGTGCTGAGGTTTGACGGTACAGAAAGAGCTACTATGACCAGAAGTGAGGAGGATCTATGGATGGTGACGGTACAGAAAGAGCTACTGTGACCAGAAGTGATGAGGATCAATAGAACAGGAGGGAGCTGGACCACGAGTGCTGAGATTTGATGGTAGAGGAGATACGAGGATCTAAAGATAAAATATATAACCACTAAATTACATTACAAAATTGTTATCGTACAATCCCTAATCAAATCTCTTCTGAGACTTTCCTGACAAAGCTTGTGTCCTCTGAATGCAACCACCATATTAACATTATAAACATATCTCAAATATCAAACAATCGCTTATGAGACTTTCTTGTGGTGCCCTTTGAAAGTAACCACTTAGTAAAGAGAACCACAAACTCGCCTCAAAGTCCCAAATAGCTCTTTCATGTTTTTTGGACTCAGGCACTTTATAAACACCTCTTACTCGGTCTCCTTCGACCATATCACCATCATCATTGAATAAAACCATAGTCTGTTTTTTATTTTGATTTCTCAGTGAATTCACAGTGATATTATTTGAAGAGTTTCAGGAGGCGAGATCATCTTCTTCTTTTAACCAGTGTGATTAGCAAGTACTTTGAACCAGTGAGATGAGGATGATTATAGTGTAGGCCGACAAGCCACTAAATGGACCGAGTCCCGAGAGCATCCATTTCCTTTGCCCTATAACAGGGTCACTCTCGCCTCCGGAATGTCTAAGCCAGATGCCACCATAACATGTTCAACAGTGTCATGTAACTCGCCTCTCTCACCTTCATGCACAACTTTGACAGCTTCACATGTTACTTGAAGTCTTCTCACCACATACAAATATGATATAGAGATGGGGGTTTTTCTCCACGCCGTAGAACCAAGTCTTGTCTCTTCGCCGTATAAGTTTCAAAGAAAAGCAAACCATTTTCACCCCACAGCACGTGACATGGTCACCTCTATAACACCCATATCCCAGATGCAAATATGAGCTATCTCTTGAATAATGGTCGATTTCTTAATCCATTTCCACCACATACAAATATGATATGGAGATGCTTTTTTTTCTCCATGTTGTAGAACCAAGTCTTGTCTCTTCGCCGTATAAGTTTCAAAGAAAAGCAAACCATTTTTACCCCACAGCACGTGACATGGTCACCTCTAGAACACCCATTTACCAGATGCAAATATGAGCTATCTCTTGAAAAATGGTCGACTTCCACAGTCTGCACCTTTTCACACACTAGAACAGACTCAGTGTGCACCTCCTCCTAAGTCTGCACCTTTGCATCTCTCAAACTTCTCCGCGCTTCAACATTCTGTGCCTTCTCACCTCTCATACTTTCAGACTGCACCTCCATTACTTTCAACCGATCTCTTCAGAACAGAAGCATAGGTTATTGGAGTTTTCTCCACATCTAGTCAGCTCACCTATCTGTGTAATATCACCATGATCAGTCTCCATCTGCTCCCCACGATTGTCACACACCGTTGTAAGGAAATGCCAAACCTTACATCTCTGACAGAAAGATGACGTGGTTTCCTGTGCTGAGATTCATTTTACTCATTGAGAGGCATGTGTACTATCACTCTGAGTGATGGGGGAGTGGTGGTGAGTGACTTTATCACTCGCGTTAATTTCCATTCAGGTGAGTGTATGATGGTTAATCTTTCTCGTTTGCCACACCAAAATTGACTTTGTTGCTGTTTTCGCACATGGCACCAGCTTTTTTCAATGCTTGTAAAATACTATAATTTTATAATTAGAAATTAGCTTTTAACTGTCATTACTTCACCAGTCCCATTTCAATGCGATTCGCAATTTTAAACTAATGTCTGATATCCAATAAAACTCTCATTTTCTGGAGCTGTTATATGATCATTCTACTTGCAGTGTTATTGTCATTGGCTACAAATTACATAATGTGTCCTTTCATCAGACATCTTCATCACCAGAATGAAACACCTGGGAATGAGGTTCTACCACAAGGTGACCGTTTGGAGAAATTTGCCAAGTCTAGGCCACGTCACATGTAGCTGTTGCTCCCAATGCAATGGTAGCAAGCTCCCATAACATTACATTGACAAAAACAGACAAATCTCAACTAAGTATTCCTCAGGGCCGTATCCAGGGCCATTATGAAGCCGGTATACCGGTATGGGCGCCCAAACTCAGGCGCCCAAACTCCAGGTCAAAAATATCTTTTTTAGCTGCTTAACCTTACTACATTAAACTGTAGTTCAACTGAAGCCTCCTTCAATCTTTGTAATTCAATACAGTGTCGCGACCGCTATCGTAACTTCTGAGTTCAATACACATCGAACACGCGTTGCTGGCCACGCTTTATGCATTACATACTTTAAATGGCATTGCACTGACCCCTCTAGTAGGCAATGATCGCTGTGCTATGGTGGTTTTTGCCTGGTCTTCCTACAGCAACCAAAAACTTGAGAACAACGGACGTGTGGGGAATGCACTATATCGGTGGTAACAACAACGATCACGTGTTTGAGAGAACAGGATTACGGGAAAACAGGAAAATATACACCCTGGCACTGATTAAAACACTGAAATGGTATTTTCGAGGATCCAACAAACCCTGATGTAAGTCAACAGCATCGGAGATTCTGTGGTTTTTGTGCAGCAACAACAAACATCAAATTGACGTGCAACAACAACGTCGAATACTGGTGTCCCCAAAAAAATCTCTAGATACGACCCTGTTCCCGACCACAGATTTTTAAGTATTTAGGAATAATAAAAGTTTGATAGAATATACTGTTTATCAGCAGATAGGAACAAATATATTCACAAAAACTAGCCTTGGGAAACTCCCAGCAGGACTAATCACCCCATATGAATGGGCAATCACTCGCCAGTTTTGGATTTCACGCGAGTGTGAGGTGTGTGCGAGTCATCACTCACCACTCCTTGAGAGCCCTGCTACACATGTGAAATGAACTACTCATGTTGTGCTCACAAAATAAAACTGGAGAAAATTTGTAACAATATTTTGAATTTTTATTTGTACAAACAGAAAGGTTAGATTATCTTTTCCTCCCAGATTTTGGACCTTTCTCCAGGCCTTTGATGTATTTCGGTTGAATCTGATATTCATCTGAAAGAAACCAAGAAAAAGTCTTGTGAGAATGGAATAAAAAACAATTCTATAATTTTATCTAACAGTCAGTCAGGAACATGGCAATAGTATTATGTAAGTCCTAGAAATACTGAAAGAACAAAATAAACAACTGAAACTTAATACCTCAAGAAGGTAAGAAACTTACTTAAAATATGCATTGTAAGCCTACCTAACAACAGGTCTGCTATATAGTTAATCTGGTTTCCTTGTACCAACACTTGGAGACCCTTGTTCTTCTGAGGGACCGGATTAGCTGACGCGCTGCAGGCAACTCCTACCTGAACCCTGTGAGCAAACTCTGCTGGGTCTATACCATATAACTCCAGGTTATCTACTAACGTCGCCTGTGAGAAGAAAATACAATGAGCTGTAAATATTATTAATATATTAGAGCGAAATATCATATTGTGAATAGAACTGAATGAACAGGTTCACCTGTACATTATCTTGCACAGGATTATCAAACAAGCAATGGTGTAACAAAATTTTTGTGACCGAAGTCAATCTGACATACAGGTTAGAAAGAACTACTTCTCTAAATTGGAGGTAAAAATGGTCATTTTTGCCCACTAAATTTAAGAGACATCCCCCATAGATGATACTGAACATCATAAACAAGAGTTCTGAGAATCCCAACATCCTGCTGAAGCTGCAGCATTATTGAAAACATATGTAGAGCAAACTTTCTATGTAGGGGCCTACAGGGGTACATGTAATTTTTTGCCTAACAAAAACCTTAACAATGGAAACTTACAAAGTCTAAACTGCAATAATTTGGACAAAATTCATATTTTTTAAATAGCACATGCACATTCTCAAATCAAATTAAACTTGTGTAGCAAGTGTCAAACTCATCCAATGAAAGCGGACAGCTTCAGCAAACTTTCCATGTACAGGTGCACATGTATGTACATTATCATTGGCAAATTACTATTATGAAATCCTCAAAATTTGAACGAAAATTTATATTTCATCTCATAAATGACACAAGCACATCCTCCAATCATATGAAATATGTGTACCAAGTTTCATAATCATCCAATGAAAAATGACAAATGAAGACAACTTTTCAGTACATTTTTGTTCAAAACCTCATAAATTGGACATAAATTAATATTTCATCTCATAAATAGCACAGATGCATCCTTCAATCATAAGAAACATGTGTATCAAGTATCATAATAATCATCCATTGTCAGCTGACAAATACAGCAACCTTTCTATGTATGGAGGAGGCCTACAATTTTGCTAAACAAAAAACTCAATCAATTGCCATAATTTGGGCAAAAATTTTCATCTCATAAATAATTCATCTCATAAATAACACAGGTACATCCTCTAATCATAAAAAACATGTGTACCAAGTTTCATAATCATCAATTGACAGCTAACAACTGCAGCATACTTTCTATGTACATATGCACATGTAGAATGTACAATTTTGCGAAACAAAAATATCATTTGCCATAATTTGGACAAAAATTAATATTTCATCTAAAAAATAGCAAAATAGCACAGGTACATCCTCTAAGCTTAACACACATCTGTATCAAGTTTGATAGTCATCCAGTGATGGCTCACAACTGCTGCAAACTTGTCCATTGGAGCACGGTCCATGGAATCTCCAGGGGTAGTGCCATACCTGAAAACCCCCCCAAATTTTTGTTTTTTTATTTTTTATAAAATAATTTTTCTGAAATTTTCTTGATTTTTCTTTGAATTTGCTAAACCAAAAACCTTATATTTCCAGGCAGGGGACACAGACACTGACGACGACATCCTCCACCCCCCTCACAATATATCCCCTTCACTCCGTAAGGCGAGATAAAAATCAATTTGTCGTCCATCTAATTTGCATAATAATAGATGACAGTTTATTCCTTACTAAAAATTAGATTATGCACACTTTCTTTGGAAAATCACTGTAACGACACATTACAATACATAAGCTATGTTGGCTGAAGATTTTGGAGTGTTACGATGAATAAATCGTAAGTTATTGAGCAATAACGACCATTTAACCTGTTCAAACAGTCCTACAACTTTCCAAACAAATGCACAGGTCTCACCGGAAACATACCTTCTTGTTACTGGCCCTCTGCACTACGTCAACAGTGATTGGTTCCATCTTGCCCTTCCGTATCACAGGCGGCTGGCCTGCAAATGTCACCTGATACACCATCTGCATTTTCTGTAAAAACCTGACATAAATGGGGAACAGCACATGGAATTATAAACATGGTCTACTGCACTTGATCATCAGTGTGGGAATATTATTTAACCATAATCAGAGATTTAATGTCACTTTCAACTATATTTCAGTTATATCACAATGTTTAGGTCCAATTTCTTTTCACACCTGGGACCCCATGGATTCACACTCGGAAATCCCACAGGTGCCTCAGTTAGTCGCTCCTTACAATACGCTTTCTAAGGAGCTCAGGCCCTAACAGTTAGTCGCTCCTTACAATATGCTGTCTGAGGAGCTCAGGCCCTAAATTCTTTTCAAGAGCTGGTGTTTGCACAGCAACACCCCAGGTCAATCCCATAGTCTCTGGTGTACAAAAACGGCACCCCAGCTCAATCTCCGGATGCCCCACAGGGTGTAGAGTAATGATGCAGACATTTCCAATATACAGGAAAGGTCATTGCCAAAAGATGAACCTTCAGTGGGGATAACATTACTAGTATATGCAAACAATACAGAAACCAAGAAGAATAAAGATACAAACAGTTTGTAAAATGGAAAGGTGACCTCTTTTTTGATTACATTGGGCTTTGTTGTGTATTTCAGCTGATGTGTATTAAAGCAGACACAAGAGTGGGTGAGAAAATACCATTTTCTCACTCCACGAGGTGAAATATTTATGGTATGTAGTGAAAGAACATTTACATTTACTGGACACTGCTCTAAAAAATATATGCTTTTATAGGAGGATTTCTGACATTATATATTGTATATAGGGGAGTTGCAAATACAGGAAAATATAGCAAATGTATGACCTACAAGTATATTGAAGGTAGTCTTTACAGAAAGCAAAACAAAAACACCAAAAGTTCAGCTTTGTGTCTTGCTTACCTGTTAAGTAGCTGTTCCCAAGGTAGGTGTGTGACACTGACCTCTCCCTTACCTAGTACCACATCGGCCAGGATAGGGTCCAACTGTACTACACTAAAAGTCAAACAATTCCCCAACATATCAGGTCATATTTAACCCTCACTGTACCTTAAGAACAATACACTGATATCATAACTGATATTACTGCATTTTTCAAGAATAGAACAATCGACTGAGGATTTATCTTGGGGAAGAACCAAGTCATACAGACATTACTGACTGAAGACCATGATAGTTGTTGGAACAATTATTGCTCAAATTAGCCATTCAACTACAAAGCAATGTGAACCCATCACCTGAAGCTGTTCCGAGTAGGGTACGAAGCTTACATCATCACATCAATGGAAACAAGATTTACAGATTTTAACATTGGGAAATAATAATGTTTTAGACAAAACAGGAGCTAAAAAAATGAAATATCATTATTCTGATCAACAATCAGGTTTGTTTTCACTTTGGCCAAATTTATTCTATGTTTATATTAGGTCAACTAATAGAGATATATTTCGAGCAAATTAGGCTAGGTAATCTCTCTAATTATTAGGCTAATGTAATCTCTCTAATTATTAGGCTAAGGTAATCTCACTAATTATTAGGATGAGGTAATCTCTCTAATTATTAGGCCAAGGTAATCTCTCTAATTATTAGGCTAAGGTAATCTCTCTAATTATTAGGCTAAGGTAATCTCGCTAATTATTAGGCTGAGGAAATCTCGCTAATTATTAGGCTAAGGTAATCTCTCTAATTATTAGGCTAAGGTAATCTCTTTAATTATTAGGCTAAGGTAATCTCTCTAATTATTCAATCCCCCGATTAGAATTCAATCAGTCCCAATTTTGGGGCCAAATTTCAATCGTCTGTTCTAATAAATTTGATCACTCTCTGAAATTATTGAAATAACAAAGAAATAATGGTTTCTCTGCACAATTTGGAACCATGATGTCAACTTCCTGTTCTAATGAATTTGATCACCCCCTAATTATATGGTGCAAAATTTCACTTCCTGTGATTGAATTATTACAGGGATTATCATACTCTTAGAATAAAAATAAAGCATCCCCAGCCCTTACGCAACTCTCATCTTGTATGGCATCAAACCTGACACATGCTGAATACCTGTTACATAATTCGCTCAAACATTTATGGTGTTGAAATCTTCCAGGTAACAGCTTGGCTGTATTTGTGTTTATGTATTTGTCTATGATTATTGGGACAAAGGACATTGATGGGAACTTTAGTGATAATTTCCCAGAATGCATTACAAGCAATCCTTACCCTTTCTTGTCCTCCATTTGTAGATTGTTAGCTTTCACATATTCTGTTATAACTCTCCTCACATCAGAGACTGATAGAGCTGACCCTTTACTGGAATACAAGACAGCTTATCTTAATGAAATACCAGTTCTTTTTTACGAATATCATACAGTTGTATAAACAGCATCTTCCTCAAAGCTGGTCCTTTTGTTGACCGCTCTACTTATCCGGCCCATCTTCATAAAGTCGAGGTTTTCTTTTTGAGTCAAAGACCTTGACCAGCATGGGAATCCTTGATCAAGATGAGAAACCTTAACCTAGACGGGCAACCTTGACCACGGCGGGTAACCTTGACCAAGACAGCAAGCCTTGAGCAAGATGGGAAACCTTGACCAAGATGGGTAACCTTGACCAAGACGGGTAACCTTGACCAAGACCAAGATGGGTAACCTTGACCAAGATAGGAAACCTTGACCAAGACGGGGAACCTTGACCAAGACCAAGATGGTAACCTTGACCAAGATGGGAAACCTCAACAAGATGGGTTAGCTTGACCAAGACAGGGTAACCTTGACCAAAATGGGTAACCTTGACCAAGACGGGTAACCTTGACTAAGATGGGTAACCTTGACCAAGACCAAGATGGGAAACCTTGACCAAGAAGGGAAACCTTAACCAAACAGTTAACTTGGTAACCTTGACCAAGATGGGAAACCTTGACCCAGACGGGGAATCTTGACAAAGACGGGAAACCTTGACCAAGACGGGTAACCTTGACCAAGACGGGTAACCTTGACCAAGACGGGTAACCTTGACAAAGACCAAGATGGGAAACCTTGACCAAGATGAGTAATCTTGACCCAGACGGGTAATCTTGACAAAGATGGGAAACCTTGACCAAGATGGGTAACCTTGACCAAGATGGAAAACCTTGACCAAGACGGGTAACCTTGACCACGACGGGTAATCTTGACCAAGATGGGTGACCTTGACCAAGATGGGTAACCTTGACCCAGACAGGTACTCTTGACAAAGACCGGAAACCTTGACCAAGATGGGAAACCTTGACCAAGATGGAAAACCTTGACCAAGATGGGACACCTTGACCAAGATGGGTAACCTTGGAAACCTTGACCAAGATGGGTAACCTTGACCAAGATGGGTAACCTTGACCAAGATGGGTAACCTTGACCAAGATGGGTAACCTTGACCAAGATGGGAAACCTTGACCAAGATGGAAAACCTTGACCAAGATGGGTAACCTTGACCAAGATGGGTAACCTTGACCAAGATGGGTAACCTTGACCAAGATGGGTAACAGATCACAATCAGCACACTTTCACTTTATATATGACGCAAAAGAACGGAGGGAGGAGTGAGTAGAATTTTAACATCACTTTCAACAATTGTCAGTCCCATCACCAGTGACCCAGTCCCATATGGCAGTTCTCAAACACAGGATCAAACTGGGAAATACGTAATATCCATCGACCGACACCATCCAAGCACATGTTACTTTCTACAATCAAATTTTAATGAAACTGTCCCAACAGGCTAGGGCTGGTCAGTGTTCAGAAACACGAACAAGTTCATTGGTACCCTGGGCCAAACAAAGTTTTATTCAACTTCAAACTGCTAGCAATTCTACGTTTGGTTTGCTTTTTCTTTCATTTATTTCTTTCTACACGAAAAAGTGGCATGGGCGCTTCCAACGCCTTATTTAATATCACATGTAGATATCATGTGACCAATACAAATCACCTTTAATCTTCTTTCAAAAACATTTCATATAGAGCTGAGAAGCAAAAAAAAAAAAAAAACGATTTGTAATAAAAGTATTATCTCTAGTCATGATCATAACTGCATCTTAGTATATTTGAAAAATCTATTGAAAGTTATTTTAAGTGACTGGAGGCCATTATGTGTTGAGAAATTTTCCCAAATGCTGGAGTCTAAAACTATTCATTAAAACAGCAAAAAATCTGTATTTTGTTCTTGTGGTTAAGATTCTGTGCTACTCACTTGTATTGATAAGGTTTGAAGATGTTCACCACTGAGACAGTGACCGAGTACATCTCCACTATCTGTGGCGGTGAGAATCCAGACTTGTTGGATTTATCACCATCCATAAGCTCGTCTGAAATCACTGGGGGTTCATAGCTCCTTAATCTGTTAAATAAGCAATATTGACAAATGGTTAACAAGTTAAATAAGATCAAGTCCTTGAATAAAAGTTAAAGGAAAAGTTCGGGTTTGGTTACCTTTGATACATACATGTATTATTACAACTCACCAAATTAAACCCAAAAGATATATTTTCTCATTTTAAAATTTTTTTTTGAAGGAGTACTAATCATTTTAAAACCGCGAACTCGCAGAGACAGAGTACCGCCATTGTACCGTATCCAGAAGGCGGATATGACGTAGGGAAAAGGCTTGGAACTCTTCTGTCTGTTCGGGTAATATACGTGAAGCACGGAGTCTTCAGTCGGAATTGAGTGAAATCATGTCGACGAGCGGCAGTTCCGATTCCAGCGGTGAAAGCGACGAGGAAGCTGTGTTTGGTCTTCAGGGCTACCAATTCGAGCCGAATCCCACAGATACGGAGATCAGAGCTGCGGGGATGATAGCAGCTCTAAAGCGAGACAGGCCACAAAATGAAGACAGCAGCCCCCGTGGAAAATTTAGTACATGTATGGTGTCGGTACACACGCTGCTCTAATCGACGGCGTACGGGAGAGATCGAGTGTCTTCGCTGTTGGGAGAGCGAACAATGCCGCGCTCTGGCAACTAGAAATGAAAATGGTATGAGCTATTTAGTATTTGAAGTAATTCTTGGCAATTTTTACACCGTCAAACTTGCACCTTAACACACGCAGCTGCATGCTTCCTCCATATGTTCTGCCTTCCGCTTACGTCACACTGTTTTACATAGTTTTACTCCTATTGGCTAAAATAAGTCACGTGGCAATACAATGGCGCTTTCCTGGGGTTTGGTAAATTTGACGGTATCACAGCATTTGGTTAACTATTTCTGTGTTAAAATAAATTCCAAAAACTAAAAAAAAATACAGTTGAATACCATTTGACTAGCTCTTTCAGTCCAAATATAGCTTTACCATACCCGAACCTTTCCTTTAACAGACATATGGTTTAAACTGTATATTTCAAATGGTGGATATATAGTATATAAGGCAAATTAGATATAAATGTATATGAATACATAAATCAGCTGATTAATATTAAGTGCGTAGTGTGTATCACTATTTGCACCAGACGTGCATACATGCATGCATACACATCTTAATAAATCATTAATTAATTGACCTACTGCAATATAAGCAATGGAGCAAGATTTATAAAAACAGTAGCACATCAAATTGTACACATGTAGATAATGAAATAATACATATACCATAACATGAATGCTGATATTATTGTGGGTATATATATATATATATATGGATTCGTCAGATTTGATTACATATCAGTGACGATAAACCGAAATGAGAAACAAGATAAATGCAAGCAGAAGCTATGATGAATTTGATAGAGCTGGATGCAGTTCAAATTATTCACGAAATCTTTTGGACTGTACAATGAACATATGACAACAGGTAAAAATGTTTGTGTTTTCAGCAGATATCAACAATGGAGTTCCGAATAAAAGAGTGTCGGTGTCGTGGTTTAAATATGACAGCAGGAACCTACTATAAATTATTGTTTATTACCTCTGAACAGTTTTCCTTGAAGATACCAGGGGCGTCGGAGCACATTTGAAAGTGGGGGGGCTGAACTCTATATCGGCCATGTTAAATGCTGGACTGGTGCTATCTAAGATAGGACTTATAACATTGCAGTCACTTCCTGTTTGCCGATTTGGCCAAATTAACCAATCAACTGACAGAACTAGTACTTCTGGTCTATCATCTGGACCTATTGTACAAGCCTGCCTTTGGTTATTATATCTAATCAATTTTCTTGGGTTCACAATTTTCTTGGTTCACAAAGTATTACCTCACATGAGTAAACGAGCCAATGAAATAATCTGTTTTTAAATATTTGACCTGGAAATCGGACATGGTACGGGGTCGTAGTATATGAGGGGCACGACTGTGGGATACTGTGTGATAGACCAGGGTTCATACTTCATGTAGAAATCAAGAGACAATGCATACAATAGCCAAGTCTAGGGACAACAATATGTCTAGACTTGAGCCTTTTCAGCGGCACAAAGACTCAGACAATAGCTTCCTACATGCAGCATCTACCGAGACCAGACTGAAGTTGTGGAAATTAGCTACTTTATTTCTCACGCTCCTGATGCATAGTTATTTTTTTTCTCAAGAATAATTTTATGTATGACCTAAATAAAGAAATAAAATCGGCGATTGACAACATAAACAATATTGTTTTCCCATTTTGTGATGGGGACATGACAAGACCCATCAAGGCCTAAAGGTGTGTCTTTGTTGAATGAATGTGCTTGAGCTGATCCTGAGTCCCACGGAGCCAATCGGCTGTGACCTTCAGACACACCCTAATATACCCACATAACACCTGTTACCACATGGCTAATGGAAGCGTTCACGTATGATCGTACCATGAATTCAGATGATGATTGAATGTAGTTTATGGCAAGAACGTCTAACAATTCAATCACCCCACAGGCCACACTAGAATCTTGGATTACAAGGATGCCAAAAATATCATTTGTTCGGGCATGCCCGTGTGGTCGCTAGTTTGAATTTACCATTGATTTGATTCATTGTTCATGAGCATTGCCCAAAAACTGATCCCAATATGATCAAGTTATAACTTCACGTATATGGCAGGGAGTAATCTAGGCGTTAAAGTAAACATTCTGTGACAAACCGATGTGCAGTGGGCTTAAAACATGCTAAAGTGGCGGCCCGCATGGATTTAGTCAAGAAGCACTAATCCATTACTTCTTCGATAAATAATACAAGCGTTCTGAGAACCCCAACATCTCGCCTTGCGGGGTCATCCGCCGAAGGTGCAGCAGTATTGAAAGCATACATCTCTGGAATAGGTGATGTGGTACAGACAATAATGTCTGGAATAGATTATCTGGGACAGACAATAACATCAGCCCCATGTGGGATTACTGGCATATAAGTTAATCCCATGTAGGATGGATAGGTCAGTGCCGTCGGATTACTAGTGCATAGCGCAGTCCAGTGTTAGATTACTGCTGGATAGATCAGTCCCATGTGAGATTACTGCTGGATAGGCCAGTCCTGTGTAGGATTACTGCTGGGTGGACCAGTCCTGTGTGTTATTACTGATGGATAGACCAGTCCCCTGTGGGATTACTGCTGGATAGTCCAGTCCCAAGTGGGATTACTGCTGGATAGAGGAGTCTCGTATGGGATTAACGCTGGATAGATGAGTCTTGAATGGGATTAATGCTGGATAGAACAGTCCCGTGTGGGATTACAGCTGCATAGGCAGTCCAGTGTGGGATTACTGCTGCATACGGCAATCCTGTGTGGAATTACAGCTGGGGAGGCCAGTCCCATGTGGGATTACTGCTGGATAGGCTAAACCTGTGTGGGATTACAGCGGGATAGGTCAGTCCCATGTAGAATTATGGCTGGATAGGTCAGTGCATGCCATGTGGGATTACTGCTGCATATTGCAGTACTTCTGGATAGGTCAGTCCCATGTGAGATTACTGCTGCATAGGCCAGCCCCGCGTGTGGAATTACTGCTGGATAGGCCAGTCCCATGTGGGATTACTGCTGGATAGGCCAGTCTGGTCTGGGATTACTGCTGGATAGGTCAGTCCCATGTGGCATTACTGCTGGATAGGCCAGTGCCATTTGGGATTACTGCTGGATAGGTCAGTCCTGTGTGAGATTACTGCTGGATAGGCCAGTCCCAAATGGGATTACTGCTGGATAGACCAGTTCGATCTGGGATTACTGCTGGATAGTTGAGTTCCGTATAGGATTACTGCTGGATAGGTCAGTCCTGTGTGGCATTACTGCTGGATAGGCCAATGTCATCTGGGAATACAGCTGGATAGGTCAGTACCGTGTGGGATTACTGCTGGAGAACTGTGACCTAGGAAAACATAAAACATGTCCACCAAGTCTTATAATCATCCCACGAAAGGTCCAACAAACTTTCCATGTACAGATCTACATGTAAATTTTTGCCCAACAAAAACCTTATCAATGGAAAGGTACAAAGTCTAAACTGCAATAATTAGGACAAAAATTCATATTTAATGTCATGTTTCTTAAATAGCACCTGCACATCGTCAAATCACATTGAACTTGGGTAGCAAGTGTCAAACTCATCCAATGAAAGCTGACAGCTTCAGAAAACTTTCCATGTACAGGTGTACATTATTATTGGCAGATTACTTAGACAAAACCCTCAAAATTTGAACAAAAATTAATATTTCATCTCCTAAATAGCACAGGTACATCTTCTAATCATAAGAAACATGTGTACCAAGTTCCATATTCATTCAATGACAGCTGACAACTGCAGCAAACGGTGGTGTACAGATGTACATGTGCACTTCAGCTAAACGCAAAACTCAATCATTTGCCATAATTTGGAGAAATATTAATATTTCATCTCAAAAATAGCACAGGTACATTCTCTAATCATAAGAAACATGTGTACCAAGTTTTGTAATCATCCAATGAGAGCCGACAACTGCAGCAAATTTACCATGTACATGTACATGTATACATATGATCGGACTTTTTTGTAAGTCCTTTTAAAACGAGGCATTGGATTGGTTGATTGCGACACACCCCCTGACACTTTCTTGTGAGTGCCTCTTTAATCGAGGTACGGGATTGGTTGATTGTGACACGCACCCCGACCTTGCACTTGGCTCCCTTTAAATTCAGCGGAGGTTTCAAATTGGCCTCAGTCGCTGCCTCTGCTTCGCCGTTTTTATTTCTTTTAATGCTGATTTTTATGTTTAGTTTTATTCTTTGTTAGCGCGGCCTGCCAGCATTATGCCCGATACGAGAAACGGTCAAAACCGACGTCCATTTGGTGCAAACCGTGATGTAAATCCCACTAGTGCCAGTACAACCTGTAGTTCAGGCGAAGCTGAAAATATGGCTGACAACGAGGCCGGGTTCGACGTGAAGGTTTGGTGTGCTCAAAACGAACTTTCCATTTTAACGGTCTCAGCACTTTTAGATAAAGGCCTGGAGTCTGCTAAAAGTATCAGCAAACTAAATCTGAGAATTATCACTGAAGAATTTGAGGACCTACCACTGGGACAGAGGCTTCTCTTGGAGGATGCAGTGAAAGATTTGAGGGCCTCTCTCACAAAAGGTGTACAAAATGGTGACCAAAATGGCGGCCTACCGGCACGGCACGTCCAAACGGAAAATCGAGGGACTACCTACTCGTCGGCTCTGTTTGAACAAACTTCAACTCCAGAAGAGATGCTTGCATGCCTGAATAATATGTGCAGACAAAATATCCCGGGACAGCGACAACCGTCGGGGAATATCGTACAGAACACTGACCAAGGCGCCAGTGCAAACGCACTAGGTATGTTTGAACTTCTTTCTCGGCTATCAAACGCTCCACCAAAAGTAAACACTGTGTTACGAGAGGTTCGTGATTATGTGTCGACAGCCCCTATGTTTAGCCATAATAAAGAAACTGAAACCGGTACAGTGGATTTGGGCCCATTAGAATTTAAAGTGAAAGACACAAAAATTCCTTATCATAAAGTAAATCAATCTCAGTACCTTGAAGGAGCTATCAAGATTCTGCGGGAAATGATTGAAAAGGATCAGTGTACTACGGAGATCATTCTTCAATATTTGGATTACCTGACCAAAATAACAACTTTCTCGCAGGCATTTGATTGGCAGTCAATCCTCAATTTTGACATCCAATTTCGACGCCAGCAGGCACGGGACTAGTGCCCATGGAATATGGATCAACCCTTTCTGATGCAGGCCTGGTTGCGGCCAAGGTCACTTGAATGAAACCAACCAGCCAAGACATCGATAAGTAGGAGTGGGAGTGCACGCTCCAAGTTTGACCCACAAACCGGCCGTCCGATCTGTGAGAAATTTGAAAATTTGAAAATTTGCAATTACTCCCATATTTGTCTGACCTGTTTTTCGCACGGTCATGGGCAGAGTAATCACGTTGTCGATACCGGGAAGGTTCCAGTCCCCAATCAGAATGTAAATACGAAGCTGCGCATCTGAAAACCCCTCGGCTCTGGGCGCCAGCCATTCATAATGTATTCAATTTGAAGCAAGACTTCAGGAACACCAAGCAGTCAAGTGACAAATATACAGATTATGAAAAATTTGCCATTAGAAATGGCCTCTAAGGTTTATGTCCAATCAGAGAAGTCGGTATTCATTACATAAGTCTGTTGATGCATCGATGATGTATACCAACTTTTGTCATAGAGCATTTGAAAATTATCAGAGATAGAGATCATTAATGATTTCGCATAAATTAAAGATGGCCGCCCATCCTTCCCACCACTCAGAGAAACTGATGTGGTTATTCATTGCAAGTGTCTTGATACATGGATGCTGTATACCAAGTTTCAAATAGAACACTGAAATGGTATCAAAGATATACATCATCAAAGATTTTGCATAAATTAAAGATGGCCACCAAGGTTTCCGCCCAATCAGAAACACCAGAACTGCCATTTATCGTAAGTCTATTGATGCATCGATGATATATGCCAAATTTTACATCGAGCACTCGAACGGTATCAGAGATAGAGATCATTAATGATTTCGCATAAATTAAAGATGGCCGCCCATCCTTCCTGCCACTCAGAAGAACTGATGTGGTTATACATTGCAGGTCTCTTGATACATCGATGCTGTATACCAAGTTTCGTATAGAACACTTGAATGGTATCAAAGATATATATCATTAAAGATTTTGCATAAATTAAAGATGGCCGCCAAGGTTTCCACCGAATCAGGGAAACTGATTTGGTCATTCCTTTGAAGTTTCTTGATGCATCGATGATCTATACCAAGTTTCACACGGAACAGTGAAATGGTACCTAAGATACACAAGATTAATGATTTCGCATAAATTAAATATGGCCGCTAAAGTTTCCAACCAATCAGGTCCAGATTCAATAGGGTTCTGGGTCATGAGCATATGGATGTGCAGTGCAAGTTTGGTGTGCCTAGGGTAAGTCGTTCTAAAGATATCTTGGTAACGAGAAAGCTGTGATGGTTTCGCATAAATTAAAGATAGCCACCAAAGTTTCCAACCAATCAGGTCCAGATTCAATAGGGTTCTGCGTCACGCGCATACGGATGTGCACTGCAAGTTTGGTGTGCCTAGGGTAAGTCGTTCTGAAGATATCTTGGTAACGAGAAAGGTGTGACGGACGGACGGACGGACGGACAGACGGACAAACGTACATGACGACGACAATACCCTTCGGCCAAATTTTGGCCGAGGGGTAAAAACTATTAGGTTGTCCCATTTCGAAACCTCTGAGAGATAAGCTACATGTGTGGGAGAGAGAATTAGTAGGTGACGTGGATGAAGAGTTCATCCTAGCCGGCATTCAGCATGGATTTTCGATCATCGATAACTGTGATTTGATTCCTACTTCAATTTCGGTACCAAATTCTCAATCTGTTTATTGTCAGCAACAGGTTGTGGAAAACCAAATTAAGGCAGAAGTTCTCGAGAGTAATTATACTATAGTTGATCACCCTCCAGCTATAGTTAGTGCATTAAATGTTGTTCCAAAGGGTGAGGATTCTGTGCGGCTAATACATGACTGCAGCCGACCAAGTGGTGTCAGTGTGAATGACTATGCAAGTAAAGACCCGTGTGATTATCAAATTGTCCAGGATGTTTTAGATATCATTCAACCAGGCTGGTTTTTGGCCAAAATTGATTTGAAATCTGCTTATCGTAGTGTCAATATTTGTGAGCCAAATTATAGATATACCGGCCTACAATGGCAATTTATGAGTGACAGCAAAACATCTTTCCTGTTTGACAATAAGCTACCTTTCGGATCCAGAAAAAGTCCTGCTATATTCAATAGGATTACTCAGGCGGTAAGACGTATGATGGCGAGACGGGGTTACTCAGGAATTATTTGTTATTTAGATGATTACCTTATTGCAGCACCTACGTGGGAAGAGTGTTTAGAGGCCTATAACATGTTGATCTCGTTACTTAGATCACTGGGCTTTGCTATTAATTGGAAGAAAGTAGTTGACCCGTGCCAGAAACTAGTCTTCCTGGGTATTGAAATTGACACTCGATTAGGAACATTATCTTTGGAAGAGAAAAAGCATCGAAGAACTGATAGTTTGTGTTGAACAAAGTATGATTAAACGCAGATTGTCTAAAAAACAGCTCGAGAGATTAGCAGGGAAGTTGAACTGGGCTACTAATGTTATTACATGGGGTCGCTTGCATGTCAGACGAATATATAATTTGATTTCCACCCTGAAAATGCCTAATCACAAAGCACTTGTATCTTGTATACGTTTGGACTTCGATTGGTGGTTGTACCATCTCAGTAACACCACCAATCGTAGGTTGATATGGGATGTTCGCCCAACTATCCCGGTCTTCACTGATGCATGTAATATGGGGGGCGGAGCATTCTGCTTGTCCGATTGGACTTACTGCACATGGCATCTTGATGGCCGGGATTGGGAGGGGGAACATATCAATATCAAAGAGTTGGCCGTTACTCTTGTAGCTGCTAGAAGGTGGGCCCCGATTTGGGCGGGACATAGAATACAAATCTATACGGATAATGCCGCCACTGCAGCTATAATTAATAAAGGCTCAACTCCATGTATGTCTGCATTGTATATATTGGATGAACTCAGCAACTTGGCGCTGCATTTCAACTTTGCTCTGGAGGCAATTTTCTTACCTGGTACATACAATATTATTGCCGACTCAATTTCACGATTCCATGAACCTGGACAAATGCAGCGCTTTGTTTCTGGGATCCATATGTTGGGTGCTCCAGAGTCGTTAGTTTATTTTTTGCCGTACCACATGTCATATGAAGCTTATTATTTCCTTCTTCCCCAGATCTGTCGGTGGCTACGCACTTACAACAGCTGGATAGTGCAGTAAATATGTTTAGCGCAGCAGCTTATGCACCAGCCACCCAGAAGGTCCATGATAGCCAATTGAAGTGTTACTTAAATTTTTGCGATTCAATTCAGGTGCCCCCATTCCCCGTTACACAGGAGAATATTATACGTTACGCGGCTTACTTAGCTCTAAATAAATCGTTTAAAACAGTCCAGCAATATTTAAACCGATTACACATTTTTCATCTGGATCATAAATTGTCTAACCCTTTAGAGAATAACTGGCTTTTGCAGCGTCTGTTAAAAGGTGTTCGACGGTTAAAAGGAAACACGTCGTTACAGAAAGCCCCTTTCTCCATTGAGCACCTATTTGCTATAAAGAACACGTTAAAACTTGATGATATTGTAGATCTGAGATTTTGGGCTGCTGTGACGACGGGTTTCTTTGGTTTATTGCGGGTCAGTAATCTCTGTGGCCCTGGTTCTGTATTGTCTACGCCTCTCCATTGTATACGGCGTGAGGATCTGGATTTTCATGCATTAGGCATTATTATAGTGGTCAAGTCTTCCAAAACTATTCAATTTGCACAGCGTATTCATCATGTTGTTCTTCCCTCTTTATTTGGTGCCTTATCTGATGTATGTCCCACTAGGAACCTATCAAAATTTATCTCTATGGCTGGGCCGATAGATAGGCGAATGCCGGTTTTTACTATCTCACAGCACGGACACTGTAGTTCTCTGACGCAATCTCAATTTCGTAAGCGCCTTAAGCAAATTACCTTGGAGATTGGTCTCTCAGGCAGGTTTAACACGCATAGCCTGCGTCGAGGTGGGGCGATGTGGTTAGCATGTTTGGGTATTCCTCTCCCTGTGATTAAACAACTCCGAGATTGGAAAAGTGATTGTGTCTTCACATATATTCAGCCAGAACCTCTGGTTAGTCTCGGTCTTATACAACAGTCCTTATGATACCTACCCCTACTGTGGAATGGGGTTGTAAAATATCCTTTACATGTATGCCAGTTGCCCAACCTCTATGGCCAAGTAATATACCGCCAATTCTTGCAGGCAATGTATCAGCTTAATTGTAGTAATTGCTGTTATGTAATCGAATTTGCATGCGCGCATGTCGTATAATGAACTACATGTTTAATCATATTTGCATACACATGTACGTGCACAGTTGGACAAAGTATGTATTGTACTGCTTAATAATTTATTATGCTTGGCAGGGCTGCGCGCCCAGAATTGCAATTGGCTGCCTTATGAATACAATTGTTTTAGTATAGTTTTATAATAAATTTTTATGGCAATAAATTTATTATTTCGCCAATCCAGTGGTTCGTTTTAGATCGGACTTTTTTGTAAGTCCTTTTAAAACGAGGCATTGGATTGGTTGATTGCGACACACCCCCTGACACTTTCTTGTGAGTGCCTCTTTAATCGAGGTACGGGATTGGTTGATTGTGACACACACCCCGACCTTGCACTTGGCTCCCTTTAAATTCAGCGGAGGTTTCAAATTGGCCTCAGTCGCTGCCTCTGCTTCGCCGTTTTTATTTCTTTTAATGCTGATTTTCCCACCCACCACACCCGTTTTTTAGAGGAATTTGTGTCAGGGGTTGTAAAATATCTTTTACATGTATGCCAGTTGCCCAACCTCTATGGCCAAGTAATATACCGCCAATTCTTGCAGGCAATGTATCAGCTTAATTGTAGTAATTGCTGTTATGTAATCGAATTTGCATGCGCGCATGTCGTATAATGAACTACATGTTTAATCATATTTGCATACACATGTACGTGCACAGTTGGACAAAGTATGTATTGTACTGCTTAATAATTTATTATGCTTGGCAGGGCTGCGCGCCCAGAATTGCAATTGGCTGCCTTATGAATACAATTGTTTTAGTATAGTTTTATAATAAATTTTTATGGCAATAAATTTATTATTTCGCCAATCCAGTGGTTCGTTTTAAGAGGCCTACATGTACATTTCACCTAAACAGAAAACTCATTCATTTGCCATAATTTGGAGAATGAAAGTACTCAAAGTACTGATGTCTGGATCGCCAATAATGGATTGAAAGTTTCAAAACGTTTCAGCTGGCATGTTTCAGCCGATAGCAGATGTATGGATAAATGTGGAGATTTTCTCCAAGTTGTGGACGAGTCTGTTTGGGAAATCACAACTGGAACACAGAGTTTAGTCTTCAAGGAAGTGAATTTGTGAAGGCGGCTCATTTAGAAATATGCCAGGTCTTCATGGTAGCAAGAAACTATCTACAGTAATATGCTTTAAAGTGGATCGTCTGCGTCAATGTCTTCTACCAGTTTTTGCGAGCAGATTTTCATAATTCATGCAATTCTATTGTGACAAAACGACAAATATGCGAGGAGACTGGATAGATTTATTAACTAGTTTTATTAATAGTTCTGTGTAGCACAGATATTTGCAAGAGCTGCATGAGTTTGCGTTAAGTCCCCAAGATTACTTATATATGCCTGCATGGTGTTTATAGTAAATTTGTTTGTTGACAACGATAGCGTTGGAGAGACAATTTGTGCGAAAATTCCTGTTGTTGTTGCTGCACGATCATTGCGTATATAATTTAGTTTGAAAAAGTTTGAACACCACCAACACCAAAACTTTTTGAAAGCGGTACCTGACAAATTCTGTTGTTTCCGCTTTCGGAAAATTTTGTTGTTCAAACTTTTTGAAACTAAATTATATTCGGTGAGCAGAGTCCCCCAGAATACATAAATTTGCACTGAACAGGATCCGGTCAAGTTCACAAGATGAGAAAAATGTAAATACTATTGTTGTTGCTTCGACACATATCTCCTCTGGAAATATATTCCATGCAGTATGCGTACACATTAAAATAGTAACGAACGCCGACTTCACGGGCATGACGGGAAAGAACGTACGAGTGTTGAAAACTGGGGTCTTCATAATCCCAGAACCTGAAACTGTCAAGTGCGACACTCAGATCAAAGATCAAGGAACAAGATTTGCAACGTCTGCTCGCACAGCAACATTAACAGGGATTTTCGCACAAGTTGTCTCTTTAACGCTATCATTGTCAACAAACAAATTACGAACCATAAACACCACATATTATAAGTAATCTGACTTACCGCAAACTCAGACAGACGCAAAACCGCAGAGACGGCCAACACCACGAGGTGAGCAGCTTACCATATTACCAGGTCATCAATTTACATTTACAACAGTCTACGGTGACAGCACAGCGCTGGCATGAGTTAGGTCATAGTGGGCGCTGAGAACCGGGTTTGAGCCGATCGCTCGGAACCAGAGAATGCAAAGAACAAAAAATAGTCCACAGATTCAAGCAATCCCTTGAAGAAATGAATATGAAATACACTCAAATTCAGATTTCGTTTTATTTCTAGTTAACATGAAACGATTACGACTGTTTTTTCTTCATTTTCTGGTTAATACCCTGATATATGACTCAAACACAGTAAAAATCACTGGCGGAGTGATACAGGTTAACACAGGGTCATTGCATTATAGTGCACGTACACATTTTCAGATATTTCGTGAGTGGCAGCATAGTTTGGTCGACACCGCTACGCGGTGGCGATCCAGACAAAAATTAATATTTCTTCTCAAAAATAGCACAGGTACATCCGATCCTATAAGACTTGCTGAAACTATGTCACGTGAATTAGAAAACTTAAGGATTGGTTATCATGCAATCAACTTTCGTTGAACGTGAAGAAAACAAAATTTATTTTCTTCAAACCGAACAGATCCCCAAATACGTATATCCCGAAGGTAATAATATCTGGTTTCGAAATTGAATCCGTCACTAATTTTAAATTTCTTGGTGTGTACTTTAACGAAAAATTGAACTTGCAGACTCATATCGATGAAATCACCTCAAAAATATCGAGAAACATTGGTGTTATCAGCCACATACGGAACTGTCTTAACAGAAAAACTCTGATTATGCTATATTATTCCTTGTTCTATTCTTATGTATCTTACTGTAATTTGGTCTGGGAAAACACATTTCCGACTCACCTCAAGCCACTTGTGATCTTGCAAAAAAGAATTATTCGTATAATAACGTCCAGTACTAAATATGCACACTCTAATCCCTTAATGAAACAGCTGAATGTCATCCAGCTAAATAAAATAAATGATTACCTGGTATTATCATTTACCCACAGATTTTTTAATAATCCTCTCTCCATCCCAATCAAATATTCAAATTACTTTACAAAACTTTCTGAAGTCCACTGTTATCCAACCCGTCAAGCCAATCTTAATCTTTATAGGCCACGAGTGCTGTCCAACTTATCATTTTATTCTACGAAGTCGAAGGCTTCGCGTATTTGGAACGCCTTGCCTCTGCATTTAAAGTCTTGTCTATCCCAGTCACTTTTTAAAGCCCGCTTAAAAGTCTATCTTATATAACATCTGAGTGTATATTGTTTAACAATAAGATTTTCGAAGGTGCATTCAATTTTCTTTTCGTTGTTCACCGACATTGCATTTACTTCCAATGCTGTAGACAAGTGACAATTTCCTCTTTTAAGTAAAATCATTATTATTTACTTAGGCCACCGAGCTCAAACAACATTTTTTTGTTTTGTTTTTAAATTATATTATAATCAGAGCTCAGCAATGTGACTCAGTCTATTCACCATAATATTATTTAATTTTTGTATACTTACTTCCTGCCAATATGATATTATACGTATTAGAATTTGGGATATAACAAGCCCTCTGGGGTTTTATTCCCGCCAATCTCAGTTGTTCAACAATAATCTCTGCATATATATACATACTCTTATATTGTACATACCGTATGGTGATTAAAGATTCATTCATTCATAATCATAAGAAACATGTGTACCAAGTATCATAATCATTCAGTGACAGCTGACAACTGCAGCAAACTTACCATGTACATGTATACATGTAGAGGCCTACATGTACAATTTACCTAAACAGAAAACTCATTCATTTGCCATAATTTGAAGAAAAATTGATATTTCTTCTCAAAAATAGCACAGGTACATCCTCTAATCATAAGAAACATGTGTACCAAGTTTCATAATCATCCAATGACAGCTGACAACTGCAACAAACTTTCTAAGTATAGATGTACATGTGCACTTCCAGCTAAACGCAAAAAGTCTATCATAGGGATTTTAACATTGGAGCACCCCAGGGATAGTACCCCCAGGTGGCATACCCCCCCCCCCCCATATTTTTTCTTGTTTTAATATTTTTCTAATTTTTCTAGATTTTTTTTTAATTTGCTAAACCAAAAACCTTATCATTTCCAGGCAGGGGACATCGACACCGACGACGACATCCTCTTCCCCCCCTCACAATATCTCCCCTTTACTTCGTAAGGCGAGATAAAAATGAAGTCCATTAGAGTGATTTTAAGTAGTTTTGGTTCAGATTTTAGCGATATTTAAATTGGTTAGACAGTATTTGAGCGTGTGAGTTTGGACGCCAATACCAGTGTATCGGTATCAAAACCTGTCAGGATTATTCCCTGGATAGGGTAGCTTGGAAAATGTGGGTGAGGGGAGGAGAAAGAGTCGAATCCCTCGCCCAGCCAAATAGGTTACAAGCAGATGATATATACTTACTCTGGAGCCATTTTATCCACCTCTGTTATGTTTTCCACTCCAAAGGTGAACTCGTGTATTTTAATAAGACCACGTCTGCGCATACTATCGAGAAACTTGGACAACTGTCAAAGATAAAACTTGATGAGTCACTGCTTCTCATGATCATATAGATTTACACGGTTTAGATTTAATATTCAATATTATTCAATACTCCAATGGCAAATACAGAAAATACTCACTTTTTTATAACTTGACTTTTTAACATCCAATATATCACGCCTTATACTGGAAGTAGAGAATTACACGACATTTGAAATACAACTACCGTATGAACATTTAGGGAGATCAGAATATGTTAACTGTTATTTATCCTATTCATTCACCGGTTATCTATCCTACCTGTTAACCTGTTATCTATCATACCTGTTCACCTGTTATATATCCCACCTGTTCACCCGTTAGCTATCATTCCTATTCACCTGTTACCTATCCCACCTGTTCACCTGTTATAAATCCCACATGTTCACCTTTTATCCATCATACCTGTTCACCTGTTACCTATCCCACCTGTTATCTATCCCACCTGTTCATCTGTTATCTATCCTACCTGTTCACCAGTTATCTACCCTCCCTGTTCACCTGTCACCCCCGCTCTCTGTTCAACTGTTATCTATCACACTTTTTCACTTGTTATCTATCCTACCTGCTCACCTGTTATCCATCCTACCTGTTTACCTTGTTATCCATCCTACCTGTTTACCTGTTATCCCGCTGTTCATCTGTTATCTATCCTACCTGTTCACCTGTATCTATCATACTTTTTCACTTTTTATCTATCCCACCTGCTCATCTGTTATTCATCCTACCCGTTTACCTATTATCTATCCTATCTGTTTACCTGTTATCCTCCTGTTCATCTGTTATCTATCCCCCTAGTCACCTGTTATCTATCATACCTGTTCACCAGTTATCTACCCCCCGTTGACCTGTCATCCCTCTCCCCTCTGTTCAACTGTTATCTATCATACTTTTTCACTTATCTATCCTACCTGCTCACCTGTTATCCATCCTACCTGTTTATCTGTTATCTATCCTACCTGTTCACCAGTTATCTACCCTCCCTGTTCACCTGTCATCCCCCCTCCATTCAACTGTTATCTATCATACTTTTTCACTTGTTATCTATCCTACCTGCTCACCTGTTATTCATCCTACCTTTTTACCTATTATCTATCCTACCTGTTTACCTGTTATCCTCCTGTTCATCTGTTATCTATCCCCCTAGTCATCTGTTATCTATCATACCTGTTTACCTGTTATCTATCCTACCAGCTCACCTGTTATCTATGCCCCCACCCCCTCCTTTCACCCATTATATATCATACTTGTTCACCTGTTATTTATCCTTAAGTAGAGAAGTAGCTGGATAAAAATAGATATCACATTATTCAGCCTTCATAGCTTTACATTCTAATTACAATATCACACTGTGAGTATACAAACCTGCAGGGTAACATAAAGTTTCTGTAAAATGTGCTGGTGAGGAGAGGCAAGTCAGATTTCTTTACTTTCATCTTTAGTGCCGTCAAAAAAGCTTGATACAAAAGTTCATCCATCTCTTCTGAAAAATGGAACAACAGCCAAAATTGTTTCAATAGACAGCACAGCATCTTTCACTAATATATCGTCGAACACATGAAATAGCAGTTTTCCATGATTTTCTGAATTTTCACAGTGACCCTTGACCTCAATTTTAATATGTGAAACGTCTGCTCCTAGTGTATCTACTGACACAAGATTTGTGATCTTTAAGATTTCCAGATGTTTGGGGGACTGAACTTCACCTTTGAAATTAACCTAAATTTTGGTACATGACACATCATATCCCCCTAATATATCTCCTGACACAAAGAAACTGTGATTTTTAATGATTTTTGGGTCACAGTGACCTTTTGGGTGGGGTATCATAAAATGTGTAGATCTTCAATTCTGCTTCGAATATATGAACTTCAATAAAGATAGTGCCACGGCACTGTAGATCATCTGGCTGTAACTGGAGAAAGCAGCTGTAAGAAATTTTTACTAAAGAACTGCAATAGATGAGTTTCTAACTTGTGTTGTCCCCCCTGAACACTAAATGATCCATGTAGTAATTTCCTGAGATTTCATGATAACAAAGTTTCATGGGAAATTCAAGATGCGACCATATTGGATTTTCGAAATGGAACAAAAAAGTTTTCTTGCACAGCTGGACCACAAGGGGAACCTGTGTACCCAATTTGACAATGATCCATGCAGTAATTTCCTGAGTATTCATGATAACAAAATTTCATGGGGAAATTCAAGATGGCCGCCCGGACCAGAAAAGGTATCTTGCACAACTAGACCCCAAGGGGAACCTAGGTATCAAATTTGAGAAAGATCAATGCAGTAGTTCCTGAGAAATCGCGATAACAAGGTTTCATGGGGAAATCCAAGATGGCTGCCTGGTGGCCATATTGGATTTCCAAAACAGATCACAAAAGGTACCTTGCACAACTGGACCCCAAGGGGAACCTGTGTACCAAATTTGAGAAAGATCCATGCAGTACTTCCTGAGAAATCGCGATAAAGTTTCATGGGGAAATCCAAGATGGCTGCCTGGTGGCCATATTGGATTTTTGAATCCGACCACAAAAGCTATCTTGCACAACTAGACCCCAAGTGGAACCTGTGTACCAAATTTGAGAAAGATCTATGCAGTAGTTCCTGAGAAATTTCATGGGGAAATCCAAGATGGCCGCCTAGTGGCCATATTGGATTTTCAAATCGAAGCAGAAAAGGTATCCTGCACAACTAAACCACAAAGGGAACCTGTGTACCAAATTTGAGAAAAATCCATGCATTAGTTCCTGAGAAATCGCGATAACAATGTTTCATCGGGAAATCCAAGATGGCTGCCTGGTGGCCATATTGGATTTTTGAATCCGACCACAAAAGCTATCTTGCACAACTGGACCCCAAGTGGAACCTGTGTACCAAATTTGAGAAAGATCTATGCAGTAGTTCCTGAGAAATCGCAATAACAAAGTTTCATGGAGAAATCCAAGATGGCCGCCTGGTGGCCATATTGGATATTCAAATTGGACTAAAGTACACATGTTGTACAACTAGACCCAAAGGGGAACCGGTGTACCAAATTTGAGAAAGATCCATGAAGTAGTTACTGAAAAATAATGATGACAAGATTTCACTGGCAAATTCAAGATGGCCGCCATGGCAGCCATATTTAAAATCGTATCAACACCGCATGAACAAATTTTGGTGTACTCATTGGGGGGAACATGCATGCCAAGTTTCAGCTTAATCGGTCAAGCGGTTTCGGAGAAGATGTTTACGGACGACGGACAATCAGGCCATGACATTAGCCCATCGGGCCTTCGGCCCAGATGAGCTAATGAAAGTACTCAAGAGTCCTATTGTCTGGAACAGTAATGGATGTGCAATATCGATTCGTTGCTTCAGAATAGTGTATATCTACTGCCGACTAGTGGGCACTCGAGTCAGGGAAGATAAAATATGTACTCAATAACATGAAAAGAGATAGGGTGCAATAAGCATTTTCGCGGTTACAAGAGTGATCTAGAGTTGGCTGTGTGAAATGAGTTACCTGTACCTCTTTATTCAGCATTACAAAGGCATGAAAACAAATACAGTTTGCCATACACTGTTTACCTCTGGACATCGCAGAAAATATTTGAGCTCCTTGATGAAAGCTACCATGAACAATCTTTGTGCTGCTAATTATATGGGCAGGAGGCCCAGGATTTGTTTCCACGTAATTTGCCATTGTTATGAGAGCCGGCAAATAATACATACATACAAACAATTGCATAATCCATAAACTGGCAAAATAAGAACAGTTAGACCTGGAAGCTTCATCCTCACTATAAAACCTGTAGTTAACTGTGACGTTTGAAATCCAGTGATGTAAAAAAGCATACACAATCGGAAGCACGAGTGCTGCTAGCTTTACCTGATTGCCTCGTACCAATTTGTTGTCTGTACTGGTCAATAGAAATCCCCATCGTTCTTAGAAATTTAATTTACACGTGCCTTACAAGTTAAATTTAGAGCGTGTTTTCAGCTCCAAATGTGCTCCACTCCAAAGTGTGCTCAACTCCAAGTGTGCTTAACTCCAAGTGTACGCTCAACTCGATCGTACAAACCAGACCTATTAAATTCAGGCCAAATTCACAATCACGATTTAGCGAATTGGCACGGACAATTGACAAATAGGCCAAAATACTTCGAATCTAAGTTGGCCAACTTCGTGTTATAAGAATTCAATTAATTGCCAAATTATGCGACAAATATTTTCTCATTACCAATACCAGCACTAAAATGTAAATGTTGTTGTTGCTGAGAAAGGAATTCTGACGAAACGTTTTCCTTCAGCTCAAGTTGCAAGCGAGTCCGATGATGGGCTGTAAACAACACAAACAATGATTCAGTTCAAGGACGTAAAATATGGTCTGGTATTTACCAATAAATCAAACCAAGTTTTTTCCCCACGTCGACGGTCGTCCAACTTCACACGTCTGCTTATCATCACGGACAATGCTGACACTAAAATCCCGCCAGAAGGAAACCACGAGGTGCGGTGGAAACCCTTGTTACCATGTGCATAGTTTACAAAATAAAATTTGACGCATTGCACTGACAGCACGGCACAATGTGTTGAATATGGGGTCTGGTAATGTCCGACTGGGAATGTCCGACTTCAAGAACCAAAAACATAGTCCACTAATTCACGAGCAGTGTGAACAAAACAAGGTAAAAGATATGACTGGCGATACCGTTAAAATACAGGCCTTCGCCTGATTCATCTAAATATACAAACGTTTTTGGTTGGTTTTATCCCTTCGGAGTTAAAAAATGTGAACTTGCAGATTTTTTTTTCCTTTGACCGCATCACCTGTTGGCTGGCCTAATCACACTCATAAGCTGGCCAGATGGCTCTGCGCAGTTATTGGGTCAGGGGTCAGCCGGATATAGTGCGTGTACCAGTGTTGGCAAGCAGCCAAATTTGCTGTACGGCAACAGAGTCTGGGAATAGGGCTCCACCCTGTTCCAGACAAAAATGGACACTATTCTGATTGAAAACTATGCACCGATTGGTCAGAGTTATCTTCTACGGTTCAATTCTATATGGTGCATTTGAAGTTTTTTATGTTTATAGCAGTTTTCACTGATCAATGAAAGGACATCGTCATGAAGAAAGTGAATCAGAAATATGTTACAATGTTAAACTTTATATGAAATATCAGTACTCTATAATACATCAATGAATAATAAATAGCCTGAAAGTTGAAGGTAAAAAAATTACATGAAATAAAACTGTCAAACCTTTTGTGACTGAGCACTTGTTTTGATCAGTTTCTAAAACTTCCTCTTCTGGTGTGTTGATATCCCCTCCCACCGCACCCTCAATCTCATCATTTAGTGTATTATCTGTCTCTTTTGATTGGCTATTCAGTGTGAGGCCCTCCATGGGGGGTAATGCCTCAGCACCAGAAGCACCAGCTTCATGTATATTTTCACTGGAGGTCTCATCTCTATTTTCTTCAGCAAGTCTTCCCTCAATATCGGAATCTCTCCCCCATTCCAAATCCTCCAGAGTTGGGGGTTCACCCTTATTTCCAAATGACCTGAAGAGGAAAATGAACTTTCAATCAGGATGTCTGGATGCACCAAAACATTTTTTTATATATATATATAATATATGCAAAATATGTCATGCTGTTTGTGCACTGGTTTGTTACAGGTAGATGTGTGTGGGTGGCGGGGAGGGAGGGGGAGAGAGAGAACAAAGCCTATCAGGGAGTTACAACAGCTGTCTGGGATGGATAGTACAGACCTCAAAGTCAGTTAGTCGGCTTAGCTCCAGATGGTACAGACCTCAGTATCAGGGAGTTAGCATAGCTTGACTGGGACAGTACAGCTCTTGAGATCACTGAATAGTAGCATAGCTTGACTGGGATGGTACACACATCAAGATCACAGAGTTAGCATACCTTGACTGGGATGGTACAGACCTTGAGATCAGAAAATCAGCATATCTTGTCTTGGATGGTGTAGACCTCGGGATCAGTGAGTCAGCATAGTTTGACTGGGATGGTACAGACCTCAAGATCAGTGAGTCAGCATAGCTTGACTGGGATGGTACAGACCTTGAGATCAGAAAGTCAGCATATCTTGTCTTGGATGGTGTAGACCTCGGGATCAGTGAGTCAGCATAGTTTGACTGGGATGGTACAGACCTCAAGATCAGTGAGTCAGCATACCTTGACTGGGATGGTACAGACCTCAAGATCAGTGAGTCAGCATACCTTGACTGGGATGGTACAGACCTCAAGATCAGAGAGTCAGCATAGCTTGACTGGGATGGTACAGACCTCAAGATCAGTGAGTCAGCATACCTTGACTGGGATGGTACAGACCTCAAGATCAGAGAGTCAGCATAGCTTGACTGGGATGGTACAGACCTCAAGATCAGTGAGTCAGCATAGCTTGACTGGGATGGTACAGACCTCAAGATCAGTGAGTCAGCATACCTTTACTGGGATGGTACAGACCTCAAGATCAGTGAGTCAGCATACCTTGACTGGGATGGTACAGACCTCAAGATCAGAGAGTCAGCATAGCTTGACTGGGATGGTACAGACCTCAAGATCAGTGAGTCAGCATAGCTTGACTGGGATGGTACAGACCTCAAGATCAGAGAGTCAGCATACCTTGACTGGGATGGTACAGACCTCAAGATCAGTGAGTCAGCATACCTTGACTGGGATGGTACAGACCTCAAGATCAGTGAGTCAGCATACCTTGACTGGGATGGTACAGACCTCAAGATCAGAGAGTCAGCATAGCTTGACTGGGATGGTACAGACCTCAAGATCAGTGAGTCAGCATAGCTTGACTGGGATGGTACAGACCTCAAGATCAGTGAGTCAGCATACCTTTTCTGGGATGGTACAGACCTCAAGATCAGTGAGTCAGCATACCTTGACTGGGATGGTACAGACCTCAAGATCAGAGAGTCAGCATAGCTTGACTGGGATGGTACAGACCTTGAGATCAGTGAGTCAGCATAGCTTGACTGGGATGGTACAGACCTTGAGATCAGTGAGTCAGCATAGCTTGACTGGGATGGTACAGACCTTGAGATCAGTAAGTCAGCATGGCTTGACTGGAATGGTACAGACCTTGGGAATCAGTGAGTCAGCATAACTTTCAAACTGGAATGGTACAGACCTTGAGATCAGTGAGTCAGCCATGGCTTGACTGGAGATGAAGGCTGAACCTTGAGATCAGTGAGTCAGCATAGCTTGACTGGGATGGTACAGACCTTGAGATCAGTGAGTCAGCATAGCTGACTGGGATGGTACAGACCTTGAGATCAGTGAGTCAGCATAGCTTGACTGGAATGGTACAGACCTTGAGATCAGTGAATCAGCATAGCTTGTCTGGGATGGTACAGATCTTAAGATCAGTGAGTCAGCATAGCTTGACTGGAATGGTACAGACCTTGAGATCAGAGAGCCAGCAAAGTTTGTCTGGGATGGTACAGACCTTGAGATAAGTGAGTCAGCATAGCTGAACTGGGATGGTACAGACCTTGAGATCAGAGAGTCAGCAAAGTTTGTCTGGGATGGTACAGACCTTGAGATCAGTGAGTCAGCATAGCTGGACTGAGATGGTACAGACCTTGAGATCAGAAAGTCAGCATAGCTTGTCTGGAATGGTACAGACCTTGAGATTGGTGATGGCTTGAATGGGATAGTACAGGCCGAGATCATTGAGTCACCATAGCTTGACTGCGATGGTACAGACCTCAAGATCATTGAATTAGCCTATCTTGATTGCGATTGTACAGACTCAAGATCAGTGAGTTGGCATGCCGAGCAAAAGGTTACATCCATAGAGTGTGTTTATGATGGGAGCTCTCGGGATATATATTCGGATAACATGTTGGAGTAAATGGGCAGTCACAGAATTGAGCTGGGGACTCTTCCTCTCGATATATAGTGTATGCCCACTAAAGCACAATGGTTTAATATGACAGACCTACCATAATTCATCTCCAAACATGTGCCAGACCCTCACTCCTTTCCCTTTCATTCCTGAATCTACCATATCACTCGCCGACATCAAGGCCGTTCCCACGGCAACAGGTGCCCTAGAAATGAAACAATGATGCCAATAATGGATTATATTACACAGAGCTTCAGCAGAAACCTTGATTAACTGAGAGGAAAAGGACTGATCCGAAATTTGAATTTGGCTTAAATTTACCAAAAAAACTGCTTGTTTTTAACCTAGTTGTTGACTGGCAAAAATTATTATGGTGTGATGTATTGTCCTAATTCTATTATGCAACCAACTCATAGCTAAAGTTCTATATGCATTGCTAAAACATATGTACAGTGAAAACTTAGCATACCGATCATGCTTGGAAGCAGATTATAATGTCCATTTTGACAGGGTTCTGGTTTATCGAGGTTCAAAATTTAGGTATTGGGACCATGGCAGGGTCATATACAGGCCAATTTACATACCGTTTACCGGCGCCCAAATTAACAGGTCCTTGAGCAAAAAAGCCCAAATTAGAGAACAAAAAAAAAGTTATTGGTACCTAACAAAAGAAAATAGAACCAGACAAAGCTATTTCTGACGATATCTGTGTATTTCTTGCTGATCAACCGTTGAACGCTGGAATGTTTTGTATTACCCTTTCGCGTCAAGCAAATGCACGTTGTTGAATTCAGCGGATATCCGCACTTTTCACGTGTTACCTCGTTCTCTTGAGCGATGACAGTTCAGCCCGTACTGTTAGAGTTATAACATGGTGCAGATTTACCAACAGTGCGACTCTAAGAACAAGGTATGGGTTCGCTGAAAATCACACAATGCCTCGTGGTTGACCCCAAACTAAGGGGAAATCACACAATAAAGGCAGTGGGAGCTAAGTACAATGCCAAATACGAAGCTGCGCATCTGAAAACCCCTCGGCTCTGGGCGCCAGCCATTCATAATGTATTCAATTTAAAACAAGACTTCAGGAACACCAAGCAGTCAAGTAACAAATATACAGATTATGAAAAATTTTGCCATTAGAAATGGCCTCAAACGTTTCCGTCCAATCAGAGAAACCTGTTGATACATCGACGATGTATACCAAATTTTACATCGAACATTTGAAAATTATCTGAGATAGAGATCCCTAATGATTTCGCATAAATTAAAGATGGCTGCCCATCCTTCCCACCACTCAGAGAAACTGATGTGGTTATTCATTGCAAGTCTCTTGATACATAGATTCTGTATACCAAGTTTCATATAGAACACTGAAAAGATAAACATCATTAAAGATTTTGCATAAATTAAAGATGGCCACCAAGGTTTCCGCCCAAGCAGAAAAACCAGAACTGTCTAATCGATGTATACCAAATTTTACATTGAGCACTTGAACCGTATCAGAGATATAGATCATTAATGATTTCGCATAAATTAAAGATGGCCGCCCATCCTTCCCGCCACTCAGAGGAACCGATGTGGTTATTCATTGCAAGTCTCTTGATACATCGATGCTGGATACCAAGTTTCATATAGAACACTGAAATGGTATCAAAGATATATATCATTGAAGATTTTGCATAAATTAAAGATGGCCGCCAAGGTTCCGCCCAATCAGAAACGCCATTTATCGTAAGTCTATTGATGCTTCGATGATATATACCAAATTTTACATCGAGCACTCGAACAGTATCAGAGATAGAGATCATTAATGATTTTGCATAAATTAATGATGGCCGCCCATCCTTCCCGCCACTCAGAGGAACTGATGTGGCTATACATTGCAGATCTCTTGATACATCGATGCTGTATACCAAGTTTCGTATAGAACACTTGAATGGTATCAGAGATATATATCATTGAAGATTTTGCATAAATTAAAGATGGCCGCCAAGGTTTTCACCGAATCAGGGAAACTGGTTTGGTCATTCCTTTGAAGTTTCTTGATGCATCGATGATCTATACCAAGTTTCACACTGAACAGAAATGGTACCTAAGATACACAAGATTAATGATTTCGCATAAATTAAATATGGCCGCCAAAGTTTCCAACCAATCAGGTCCAGATTCACTAGGGTTCTGGGTCATGAGCATATGGATGTGCAGTGCAAGTTTGGGGTGCCTAGGGTAAGTCGTTCTAAAGATATCTTGGTAACAAGAAACCTGTGATGGTTTCGCATAAATTAAAGATGGCCGCCAAAGTTTCTAACCAATCAGGTCCAGATTCAATAGGATTCTGGGTCACAAGCATACGGATGTGCACTGCAAGTTTGGTGTGCCTAGGGTAAGTCGTTCTGAAGATATCTTGGTAACGAGAAAGGTGTGACGGACAGACGGACGGACGGACAGACGGACAGACGGACAGACGTACATGACGACGACAATACCCTTCGGCCAAATTTTGGCCGAGGGGTAAAAAGGACAGCCGATCTGCTGAAATCTACGTGGGGAGGGATGACTCGTTTTGTAACGGTGCCCAAATTAACAAGAGCCCAAGGGGCTTCAATATACGCCCGTATATATAGAATTACATTGGTCCAAATTTCAAGGCTGTTTAATAGCCTTGATTCCAATTGGTAGCTAGCAATCCAGAGAAAGGTCTTCAATTTTGTGCTTCTGAGAATGTAACATACATGTATATCACATTTTATATTGAAAGATAAACACAGGAAGGAAGCAATCAGAGATTGCTCAATTGTATGCCCCCCCTTCCACTTTAATCCGACACTGCCCCGCCATTGTTCTGTTCTTTATTGGTTGGTGGAGGCCTGATTTGGATAATTATAAAAATTCTGTATCAGTCACTTTTTTGCCATGTCTCACATAATACATATTCCAAATATCAAGCAACAAGTGATAATACGATGCTACGATGCTTCGATGCAAGATGGTCGCCAGGGCTTTCGCCAAATCCGACAAGCTGAGTAGCTAGCAGGTCCTCCGCCAAGTAGCCTGTTTGAGAGCATACAGCATATACGCTTCCAATATCTCCTTAAATATAACTTGGAAAGTTGATATGTGTATGTGGAAAGAGACGTTCATCTGGAATTGTTGAGACAATTTGAGGAGGTTTGGGAAGCACTAATGGGTAGTGTAACACTGGAATGTAAGTCTGCAGTTGTATATGGATTTGTGGATGGTGAGCTTTATAAATCGATAAGTGGAATAGATCAAGATATCGCGTTCACAACACAGATGGGTACAATATGGGTGAGTGAAATCCAAGATGGTCAATGGCAGCCATCTTGGATTACATACTACCTCAATGAAAATCAATACCAATCACTGTCTAGCTGATGTGAAGCACCGTCTCGAGTTTGAAGTTGAATGGTCAAATTGTTGTCGAGATATCACGTTCACAAGATCCGAGACGGATGGAATCCAATATCGTCAATGGCAGCCATCTTGGATTATGTACCTCAGTGAAAATCAATACCAATGGCCGTCTAATTGATGTGAAGAACATTCTCAAGTTTGAAGTCGATTGGTCGAACTGTTCTCGAGATATCGCGTTCACAAGATGTGGGATGGACAGAATCCAATATGGTCGATGGCAGCCATCTTGGATTATGTACCTCAGTGAAAACCAATACCAATGGCCGTCTAACTGATGTGAAAAACCTTCCCAAGTTTGAAGTCGATTGGTTGATTTGTTTTTGAGATATCGTGTTAACAAGATGTGGAACGGAGTGAATCCAATATGGTCTATGGCAGCCATATTGGATTACGTATCTCAGTGAAAATCAAAACCAATGGCCGTTTAACTGATGCGAAGCATATTATCAAGTTTGAAGTGGATTGGTCAAACTGTTGTCGAGATATCGCATTCACAAGATGTGGGATGGACAGAATCCAATATGGTCAATGGCAGCCATCTTGGATTACGTACCTCAGTGAAAAT